>JZLH01S0018781.1:13633-26947 GCA_001188425.1 Eucidaris tribuloides | reverse complement strand
TTAACATTTGTTTACAATTTGAATATGAACCAATATGTGATTATTTTTCTTATACATGCTGTGAAAATGAATTGTATTCTTTCTTCTTATTGCTTCAAATATTCTGAATACAGATATTTGTTGAGGTTTCATTCCCCTTCAAATGAGGGTGGAAATTACACCTCTATGGACAGACATTGTATGTATTGTGTTGTGCATACATCATGTATTTGCGAAGTTAAGGCACGTTAAGAGTTAAATCAACCAAGGGCAAGTTTGGGCAGGCCAGAGAATAATTTGTCAACCTGCCAACTTCTGTCTGCCTGTATGCAGAACTGCCTGATTGAGTGATAAACTAAAGTTCACTGGCAAAGTTTCACTTTTGACAATTTTATGACATAAAAGAGCACCAAACATCATATTTTTTTATTGTTATAATTCATTGTTTATGTTTGTTTTTCCAAAGGTTAGTTACCTGGAAATGAACCACTATCACAAAGCATTATATTTTTTTCCGTATGAAAATCATGGTATAATTGTCTAGAGAGGACAAGTTTGTTTGTTTCAGAGAGGACAAATATGTTTCATTGTGGATTATTATACATGACCTGTTTCATTGTGGATTATTATACATGACCTGCCACAGTAATAGGAATAGCTTTTATCATATTTGTGAATAACATAATTATTTTTTTATGTTTGGGTGGAGTTTAAACAAACCTGCTGGTCTGTTATATGTAAATGCAAATGTAGACGATTTAATGCAGCGTTTGCAAAAGAAAATTCTTTCTTTTCTTCTAAAATCTTGCTAACATTTAAACACATTCACAATTTTATCTTACTGGCTGGTTCTAAAAATATACATGTAGGCCTAGACCTGTGTGACACTGACACTTGATAGGACAAAAATAGGTGAAACAACTATTAATAGACCAAAATTTATTGACATTATAACTAGATCCCTCCAGGTATAGCTGAGGCCCGAGGGGCCAATTGTGTGCCTTTGATAGTTCCTGGAAACTGTATCATTGACAATGAACAAAATATACAGTATCCAGGATTAACCTCGTCAGTAATATTCAGACAGACTGACATTTCTTGAAAAAAAATGTTAAAGCCCAAGTATAATTTTGGTCGATGAGACAAAAAAATTTTGTCAATCTTTCATAAAATATTCTATTATCACCCCAGACATAAGAAAACAACATTGAACCTACTGAGGATTGTTTATAGTGACATATTACAATGTTTATTAAGGAGAGCATCTAGCAGTATGTACATTACCTATGGAAATCTAGTGGTCCCCCCACCCCCAAGATTGTTCAGTTTGATTAATTTCTCAAAAATGTGAAATTTTCAGAGTGAGCAAGTTTCAAGGCATTGATAGATCATACAGGTGTATCTAAAAAACATAATTGCAAGGAATTTCATGTTTTTACCATTTACTGAAACCAAACTGTGGCTGTAAAACATAGACAATTTTTTTTTTGTCCCAGAGTTGTTTTTGCAACCCTGATATAAGATTTTAATTTAAGAAAGTAACTTTCATGGTCTCTAAGAGCATAATGAGAGTCTACATATCCCTGTCAAAGTGGGTAACACACAAATTTGTAATATTGTGCCACACATGTAACACTGTACTGCATTTATTCTTCTTTGAATCTACATGTACATGTACGAAGATAAGAAGACGCCGCACACATAATAGATATGATACTGTATCACATACATCAAAAGTTACAGACAGTAGTGGAAGTATAGAACACTTCCTCTGAAAAGCAAATGTGGTTTTAGATGACAGCATGGGATGATAACCACCACTAGCCATGTTCAGCAGACGTCAGAACATTCGGAGTAAAATTTATTACGCAGGCAATTAAAAATTCCAAAGAATATTTTATCTTACTCCGACCCTGGTGTCACACGCGGATCACGAGAGAACTCCGACCAGTTACTACGGCCTTCGCGGGGATCATCGCGGGGGGTCAGCAGTAACTTCCGGAAGTGCTTACGACTTAACCGGCCATAGAGTAAACAAAACCTTATAAGCTGCGTACGGAAAATTAAACATAAGGTCATAGATACTCCGAGTGCAGCTCGTACTCGCGTCCGCACGGCCAATTTACTCGGACCGGCTAGTCGAGATAGCGAGATATTCCTGGAAAAAACCAGGAGTATCTTGGTCGGAGGAAGCTCGGAGGAACCTACTCTGACATCTGTCCAGACGGGCACTACTCCGACATTTACTCCGACCTTACTCCGACTTGGCTTCCTCCGACCCTTACTCCGACCGTACTCCGACCGAAACAGCCTGCGTCTGAACGCGGCTACTGTTACCTTGGTGTGTGAAAACTTTGTGGTTTTTATCTGTAGGTGTAGGCCTACATGTAGTTACTGTACATTGTGGAATATCACCATTTTATTTTTGGGTGAATTGTGAAGGTAAAATGCTGGTAAACAGCTTCACTCCTTTTTTCTGGTTAACCACACAATTTTGTCAGCAATTGTTTATATATTTCTCTTACAATATTGACAAATGCATTACCGGTATGTCCAAAATTGTCCACTATACAAATTTGTGTATTTATCCACAGCAGGTTCTTAGCTGCTGGTTAACCAAGCTCCACGCACATGTATAGTGACACCTTTAGAATGTTGGAAACAAGAACAAGACATCTCAGGCCGGAGTATCTATAGAATGCATGTTATAAGTTCTAAAGACCCCCCCCCCCCCAGGTCCTAACCACCCCCAACTCTATTGTCACCCCAGACATGAGATACATGTAACAACAACAAACCTACTAAACATCGTTTATAGTGAAAAATTATGACATTTAATTTAAAGGAGAACATTTAGCGGTATGTAGCCTATATGGAAAATGTTGGGGTACCCCCCCCCCTGACATTTTACATTTTGAGTAATTTCTCCAAAAAATGGGCGAGTTTCAGAGTGAGCAATTTTCAGGGCATTAATAGATCATATAGGTCTATCTAAGAAAGAAAATGCAAAGAATTTCATTTTTTTTACCATTTACCAAAACTATACCTTGGCTTGAAGTTGAACTCACTTTCTCCAAGACCACACAAGTTAACATACTGTAATTTCCTTGCTCTACTGTCTGAGGGAATCCCAAGTTTTTGGGTGTTCACGTTTGTTTCTCTCTGAACTGCAAAGCAGCAACCAATCAACATTCCCACCTTACAGGTCTAAATATAGACTACAACCAGGATCACATCACCAACATATCATCCATCAAGCAAGATGTTTGCTCCACAAAAATGGAAAAACAGCAAATATCTTGCTATTTTCGTGATCCATGTGTTTTCTGGCAAACAGACACAACAGGAAACACTACACCCTCCAACATGTGAAAATATAACCTTGAACTTTGACCTCTTGTAAATTCCAGACAACCTACTAACATAGCCCAAAGGGCTGTTGAAAAGATATTTCAAAGATTCCACCACCATTACTTTTTGACGAGTAACGGACAGCTAGCTTTTTTTTTCCTCAGCAAATTTTGTTTATTTCTGGCTAACAAGGAAGAAGATCATTTTGCTATTCTAATTTCATAAATGCTGTTCTTCGTGCCAGTGGATGAATTTTTACTTCATCTTATTGTCAGTTTATTTTTGAGGAGGAGTCATGAATTAAAATCAGGCTTCATAACTAAATGAATTTTTTTTTCTTTGAATTCTAGAGCATGGACATGACTAGAGTAACAAAGGACATGGTTGGTAATGGATGGGTAGATGATTTTTTCTTTTTGGGGGGTGGGGGGGGGGAGTTGCAAACTGAAAGAAAAAACAGGTTGTTGCTTTTGTTTGAATTATGAAGGGTATCCCAAAGGTGTCAAACTTAGTTTGTTTTGGTAACCTTGGTAACCTACTGCAACTACTTCTACCATTTTGTGTAGCTAATACTTCTTAATACTTTGCCATCACAAGTTAAATTTCACCACATAATTGTGGCATTTTTGTGGGGTGAAAATGGGTCAACAATACAGATGGACTACACGTAGTTTACCCAAGTGCATTTATTTTTACACAACTGAACATGTTTAGAACATAAAACTCCATAACCTCTCCCCCTACTCTATCCCCATCCCCACCCCCCCCCTAAAACTAAAACTAGAAAAAAAATAGTAGACCAAATTTTCAGTGCTTCTAACATGACTTTGGACATTATTACATTTCATCATCATCATCATCATTTATTTCAGTCAGCTTCTTCCCTCTTATGAGAGGTCACTGACTCTTGCGTCATGATGACAACTCTCCTTCCACTTCTTTCTGTCTCGAGCATTCTCCCTCATTCAGACCAACCTAACTACTTTCCTTCTTCACCATATCTTTCCATGTAATATTATATTAATATCACTCAAATTATACACTTGACTGACTGACTGAATGGTATTTAAAATTCAGATCACTGACCTCCTCGCACTAGACCCCCCCCCCCCAAAAAAAAACAAAAACTAAAAATGGAACTATATCTTCAGTGTTTAGGGGATGGGGTATACGGTTCTGAGATGATAGTAGACATAGATTACACTGAATATATTTAATATCACTCAAATTATACGCTTGACTGAGATTACTGAGAATGATTTTAAGGGTTCTTGACTCAGATGCAAAACATTCAGATCACCAGAGAGCCACAAGTCACTGAACACTTGAACTTTGGTATCAATCAAGTGACACCATCGACTCCGCGAACGGTTTATCAGTAATGAGACATTTCCGGTAGTCAAAATGTGGAAAAAGGGTATGTCAAACACTCAGAATCAGAATCCTACATGTATGAATGATCATTAAAACCATTCTGTCTGTTCTTTTGGTGTGGATGTGAAGAGGTCCAAACCACAAAGCAGTAGGCCTATACCTGTCATATGATTTTCTGATCAAGCATAGTAGATGTATGCATTATTTTCTAAATGTTTTGGAGGGGGTCAATGAATAACTCATAACTTGATACTGTAGTTAATTCAATTTACCTCATCATTTTAAACACTTAAACCTATGACTTTTTCAATTTGTTTTTAGAGGTAAAGAGAAAAATTCAAATTCTGACTTCTTCATACTTTTTTATCTCACCATTTTTGTCATACAGTCACATGACCATTTTTTGGCATACCTCCGTTTTCATTTAAATAATTTGTTTGTTGGGTTTTTTTTTAAATAAGAAGCATTAAATCACTCAATTTAAATCCCCAATGTTTGTTATACCCAAGGTCATGAACCATGGCCCAAATTGGGACAACTTACAGACACTATATCAACTTAATGAAGCGCATCTGTCAAAAATAGAGACAGGTCATATCACCTGTCTGACCAGAGAAGTACCTCTTTAACTATCCTGACATTTACTGTAACATCAGCCTCCATTGGGCAACCCTCAAATTGATGCTAAACTTGGAAACACATGTCGCAGTACTTGTATACATATCGATGGATCTAATTCTAGCTAAGGCAACACAAAACTAACATCAATTTAAAATTTGTTGGTTATTTTTTACATGTTTTCAAATAAGGTCAGGAATTTGCCTAAATATGTAGTTATGATACACAGGAAATACAAACAAGCAATAAGAAAGTTATAATCAATCACTCGTCAACATTCTGTAACTAGATGTACATGTAGGTCTACATTGCACATTGCTTTACATTATATGCAGTATGAAGGAGGGGATACATTCTATCAGTTCAAGTTTGAAACTCAGTCGCACGTCCGCATTGTGAACTTCTTCACAAGGGACAAACAAGTACATCATCCTTCGTGATACATGCCTCTAAAAATGTCACTTAGGTTTACATGGTTCCTGATCCCGAAATTGCCGCCGACATTTTTCTCGTAAAATTAGATTTGGGAAGCAACCGTTTTGGAACCACATGTCTTGTCAGACTCGTCTTGAACCTGTGATCTCATCGTTTAACCAACTCTAAACCGCTTTATTACCAGGCTACATGGTTGACATTTCTGAAACAGATGGCTCATTTGCCACAGGACCCTCCCTAAAAAGTTTCTGTTTCAGATCTCCAAGGTCTTATCTCCCTATCACTTCTGCTCAATTTAGAGTTAAAGGGACGGAACCCAGGGCTGTCAACTTCAGGGAATGACTTGGAGGGAGATTCACTTTTGCCTGCCAAAAATTTTTTTTACTAGCCAAATTACTAGCCACACAACTTCTGACGAGCAGGGGGCAAAGGACCGACGACAACCAAAACCATTTTTGCCCGCCAAAAAAAATTTACCTGCCAAATTACTAGCCAAAAGGTTAATTTGTTCGTAATATTTTCCTTCTACACATAAAGTGGGAGATTGGCAAGAGGATGAGCTCGGTGGCGGGAGGGTTGACAGCCCTGCGGAACCCTTTCAGGGACATGAACCATGACACAATGACATAATACAGAAAATTATTTAACAAATATTGATGTCAATATTGCTATTACGGTCTTCATGAATGACATATCAGTGAGGCACTTCTAATGAAACTTACTGTTACCATGGCAACAAGAGGAACTATGCTACTACTTTCCCGAGGCTCACGAACTGAAAACTTCGACAAGTTCAAATTTAGTTTCGTCAAAATATACCTCTGCATTGAATTGTACAGTAATTTTCAGATGTCAAAATCAAAAATACAATCGTAACTGCAAATTCAAGCAGCGTACAGTGGATATAAAAGCCAAGCTTTAGATAAGAAATCTTTGGACTGGAAGTAAATGAGAACGTGAGAGAAAACTCTTGTTCACGTGGTGTAAAAAACACCGCCAAGCCTTGAAAATCGAAGACGAATCAAATTGAGTCAAATACGGACCTTATGGGCCGGGGTCTTTACTCTTATCGAGAAAGACGTGTGTACATGTAAGGCAGGAAGAATCGCACATCTGGAAGAACTAAACTCCAAGTTAAACTTGAGAAATGTGAGACCTGTCCCCCATCTGTTATAGTTGACCTCACAAACAAACAGCCATCAAGAATTCGCTCCCGTTGCAACATATTAAAGTGATATATATATGTCTACCAATGTTAACCGGTTGGTCTTGAGAGGGATAAAATAGTATATTGCAGTGAGTCATAATCTGTGCAAAATCTGTGCACACTACCAGACTTTTCATTTAAAATTGCATTGATGTTGTCAAAAACAGAAGTTCCAAGACTTAAAAAGCATTGTGTTAACAATTTTCTTAGTTTAAACTTCTCTGGGTATAGAATACAATTTGAAAACAAATTGTTGAAGCAATCATGTAAATATGTACATGTACAAACTCGGGCAACGAAATTCAGTTATCTCCACAGTCACTATTGTTTGTTTGTTTTTGTTTAATTTTTTGTTTCGGTGGGGGGGGGGGTCTTTTTAGGAACTGACTTCTCTTCACTCACATTCTCACTTTAATACTTCTCATTCTTGTGAGTATGGTCAAGTGGAAGACTACAAGGCAAGTCCCTCTCAAGCTAAAGGTCAATGGGACAGGGCAAAGAGCTGGAGCACTCCCCCGGAGTTCAGGGAGAAGGGCAGTGGGGCAAACACTCCAGGTCTGGAGAGAACCTACAAACACGGTGTGTACACTTTTAATGCAATTGTACCTCCTTGTCCCTGCTTGTTTGACGGTAGTCTGGCTTCCAGACGCAAGAACTTGTCCTATTTCCTAAAGAAACTAGGCCTACTATCATCAGTTAACTGTCTTGAACTAAGACTAGTTTTCTGAAGTAGATCCTGAAGTTGCATAGGGCGGGTGCGCACTGCTACTCGGAGGGAGAAAAAGTTGCATGGTCTGGAATCGAGACTAGTTTGACGGCTACTTCACCTCAATCATAATACGCAGGTAATCACAGGGGTATGACGCGATCCTTGAATCCTTCATAGTGTAGGAAGAGGGGTAGGCTAACTACTGGCTAACTAGGGGCAGACAGCCCCCTCCCTAAAAAGAATAGTAAAAAGTGATCACTGCTTTAAACAACTAATACTTTATACAGTGTGTTACACAAGACCGTTCCTGATCAACATTCATCAGATTGTTGGGCAACCAGGTCATACTTTCCTTTCCATAAAAAAAACCCTAAACAAAAGCACAAACGAAACAGAAAACATAAATATGAATAAAAAGAAAGCAAACAAAAGTTTTATTTAAAAGTTTAATTCAATCAAAAAGACAAGTCCCTCTCTAAAACAAGTTTAGTTGGCCATCTTTGAACAGCGTAATAAATACTTCAAAAGTCATGTACACAGTAAGCTCACAAAATTCAAAACCCCTATGACAGGAAAATGAACTAAAATAAATAAAAGTCAGACATCATATTTCTATATTTATGTATCAAACATTGTAATGGCAGCACAAGTTTATATCATCTCCTAAGAGCTTTTTAACGATTATCTCGTATTCATCTATATACCTATCAAAAACAACTATTGCATAAAGTGGCATACACAAACATATCAGAACAGAAGGAATTTACGAGTGTTTTCATTCCACTTTTATGAATGTTTTCTCCAAACTTGTGTAATCCTTGACTTTCTTATATATTGAGACATTAAATAGTGGATTTTATGTCATCATAAACTTCAAACTGCATGCCTTAACTACTATGATGTTGGTTAAAAGTAACTCTTCCCTTACTGACCCTCTCCATTGGTATGACATGTACGTACATGTACAATAAGAAGGGAGATAGGCCACGGAGGGGGCAACATGAGCTTTCAATAGGGGGCATTAAATTTGTTAGCTGGTCAGCAAAAATGTATTTGGTATAGGACCTGTTCCATTTTTTAGAATGAGACATCCCCATAACTGAGGGCTTCCAAGAACACAACAAAAGAGTAAGTATCTTCTTCTATTCATTTCTTTAGTTCAGGAACAACTGTAAATCTAGGTTAGTGCAGCATATTTTTGTTGTGCTCTAGAAAGCCGCTACTCCTCCCCCACCCTATACCCCGCCCCCCCCCCCCGCGGGAAAAAAGTACAATTTTCTTTTCGGGGGCTACTTTTCCTGTTCCAGAGGTTTCCAGATATTCTTTTGCATTGAACCCTATGGCAGTTTACGGGGGCTCTTTTACACATTTCGGGGGTGAAATCGCCCTGCTCCCCCTCCCATGTGTATTTTGTTTCCTGTGCCTCCCCCCCCCAACCTGCTTTGACACACACCTCGTTCTCAAAACTAAAAAGGTCTATATATTTTTGTTTTCAAGTATTTCCTTTACATGTCATCTTTCAAAAGGTACATGTAAATTGTAAGGTGTTTTCATGCCAATCATCACAGAACAACATCAATGATTAAATTTAACAAAAATTGTTTTACATGACATATTGTGATTTTGCAATGTTTGACATTTGAGAATGCAATTCATATAGGCTTAATGGAATACAAATTTTATTCAGTCTCTATGAGATATACTACTTCTCAAAATTTGTCCAGTCATTAATGCATTTATTACATTGTCATAGTTTGCTAACAGTAGCTATCCTTGCAAATAGGATTAAACACAGCTTGTTCAACAATGAGTTTCTTTACCACTCAGCTTGTTTGATTGTGTTTGTAACTGATATTAATTACATTTAAATGGCAAATATCAAAAAATATCTGTAATGAATGAAAGTCTGTAAAAATATTGACAAACCATACATTGTCTAAATATAAAGACAGCACAGAACAAAATCAAACTGTGATTTAACGGATCATGTTTCGTATCTGAGGGTCATGACGCTAAGAATTTGTGAGTAATGTACACATTCATGACAGTATGCGTATTCATCAAGAATGGAGATTGTGTATTTAAGTAACTTGAAAGGCGACACCGAATGAATGCCTGTAAAATATACTGTTAATCTTACCGACATGGCATTAATAACCAATAAAAACACACCTTGTCAATTTTTTTTTCCAGCTCCCAGTCTGTTAAAAAAAATATCTCTGTATCTAGTATTGTGCACTTTTTCCCCCATAAGAAAGGCACGTCCTGAACATTTGAACTTTGACCCCCTAAAAGCATTGGATCTTTCTTGTTTGCCTCTCTTTGTCACAATAATGGGGCCATAAAACAAATTGGCAGATTGGAAAAAGAAGGAGGGTTATACAGCCACCCACATGGGACTGGCTATCATGTCAGTAAACGATAATCCTATTTACCTATGGGTGAACTTGTTGGAGCAGCAAACATGAGGCCTGTATGGTCAAAGAGTTTTTCTTGTAGTTTGATGGATTTTATGCACGCAAAAGTTTGTGAAAAGTTGATGAAAGGAGATGTGAATACTGTGCTGAAAGAAGCAAACATGACAAACACAAACAGGGAAGGGGAGGAGGGGGAGGAAGAGGGCATGAGGAAGAAGAGGGAGGAGAAGAAGTAGACCAAGAAGAAAAACAACAAGAAGAGAAGAACAGCAAGAAGAGAATTAGGCCTATAAAAGAAGATGCACTGCAAGCCAGGAAGGGAGAACAAAGACAGACTTATTGATACATGTATGAGAGTTCATTAAAACAGGCAGATCGTTGTTTGTGTTTTATGATACTAGTACACTGTAATACCATATATTTTCAGGACTAAAACTTCTACAGCTTATCATAAAGTTGAAGAATTCAGGGTTGTAGCAGTCTTAATTACTTTCTTTTATTTTAATAATACATCATGAGCATCATTAGTTTTGTATTAAGACCCTTACATTCTTAAGACTTATTCTGACTTCCAGATGCAAGAACGTATCCTATTTCCTAGCAAAATTAGGCCTACTAGTACTATCATCAGTTTAACTGTCATAAACTAGGACTAGTTTTCTGCCATCGCATATTTCAGTGCTTTGCACTGGCTATGCTACTCGGAGAGAGAAAAAGTCTCAGGGTCTGGAATCGAGACTACATTAGACTTGGATGTGGGCATGGTGGAATTTTGTGTAAGTGTCAAAATAGTGAAAATTGTAGAGTCTGTGAATACAGACTAGCCAAGTCACTGAGATCCATCCACAAAACCATTCTGAGATGTAAACACTGTACAACTATGATGGCTAGCTGACAGGATTCAGAATATAGTATTGACATTAACTCTTGCAAGGAAGGGCCATTTTTTTTTCTCCTCCCTTCATTTTTCTAGCTTGACAAATAAAGAAAAAGCTTTGCCAGCATGGGGGGTATTTTGAAGATAAACACTGACATCATGTGTTTATGAAATGAAAAGAGATAAACTAACATTTTGACACCCCCTTTTTTCTAATGACAGGGATCCATGGTTACTACATGTAGAAGTAGAAGTTATTCTGAATGAAAAAAAAATATAAAAAAAAAACATGTGTCCCCTATCTATATGGGCTATCATGCTGAGATAACTTTCCATGTACAGACATCACAATCCCAAAAACAGTTTACTTTGCAAAATGCGAATGACCGTCCAAGTTTCAACATCAGGTGGAGATTACAACTCCTGTCTGCTACAAAAATGTGCTTCTTTGCACCTGCTGTATACCGGTAATCAATGTAGACCTACATTGTACCGCTAGTTTTGTGTGACAAGTATTGGCACATACATACAGTACTTGTACATGTACCTAGGATAAAGTGGGTTGAGAGTCCCAGTTTTTGTTGCATTTTTTTGTACTTTTCCCAATCATGAATAATGCCCTTTAAAGACACAGGCTAACATTGTGGAGCTTCAAATTAAAAAATTGTCAAACTTTGCTATCTGAACTACATAGTAGTGTTTGAATAGACAAATAAACACCCTAGAATACAAAAGTTTGGAAATTTATGCTGCCACTGGCAAGAAATGAATGAATAAACAATTAGTACTTGGGCCGAGTACGAAATAGATAGCCTAGATCCACACACAGTAAGTCTGTGGGAGGAAATGGGCAGGTGAATTCGGTCAACTTATGATTTTCACTTTTTTTAAGCACTGAATGACCATTTTGAAATACAATTTTTTTTTCAGGGCTTCATTTTTAGACCTTATCAAAGATACTTAGAGCATGCTTAGAGCATGGAGGATTTATGTAACTCACATTTTTTTTAAAGGCATTGTATATAACGTTTCCAGTTTAAAAAATCTGAGCTACATGATTCTCCATGCTACCAGTGTCTCTGATACGGTCTAAAAATTAAACCCTGAAAAAAAATTGCAGTTTAAAACGATCATTAAGTGATTTGACAAAGTGAAAATCATTGAGAGACCATTCCAGCTTTCCTCCACAGACTGCTGTGTTGCAGAATTTCCTATCGGCCGAGAATAAATATTGTACTAGTGACAGCATAATTGTCAGAACTTTTATGTTCTAGGGTATTTATTTGTTCATTCAAACACTGTCACATATGTCAGATAGCAAAGTTTGACAATTTGTTAAACCGGTCTTCCACAACATAGCGTCTTTAATGTGGTCAATGTTAGCCTGTGGCTTTAATTGCCTTGTATCCAATTCGAACATCAGAAGGATGAATAAACCATTTGCAGAAATGAAGCTGGCAAACTGACAGTCTCCTTTATATATCAACAGAAACACACAGTTTGACATTAACGCACATACCCGGCGTGCATATTAGTAAACAGGATGGGTTGCGGGCAAAATCACATCAAAGAAAGGATGACAATTGACAAGGTTTACCTGACCCCAACCCAAAATCTGAAAACAACATACTGGTTTTTTTACCAAAGACTTACACTGGAAAAATAGTTTTTATTTCCCATAAGCAAATGACAACCAGCTGGTGTGTGCATACTTTGGCAAAAAACTTCACTGTTCCTCGAGAGTCCCCCTCCCTCGAAAAAAAAGAAAAGTTACTGATGTTCCCTCTCTTTAATTCAATGACCCAAAACAACTTCACACATTCAGAGTTGACATGAGAAGAGGGGGCTTGAAGTTCCCAAATCTAATAATACTTTTGATTTGTTGATGAAATCTAACGCCAAGATACTGTCAGTCTCACTTTACCAGCAATATCATAACATTATCATGGAAAATAGTTTATATGAGTACTCCTGGTTGTTCCTTGCCAGAGATTTTCCCTTGGCACAGATTGCCCAGCTCTAACATGTCATGTAACTAGTTGTACATGTAGTCAGATTTGAGTTTCAGTCAATAAGCATTCTTTTTCCAAAATCATTTTCTCAGGTGGTAATTCTGGTATAAAAGTTCCACTAGTTTACTTTATAAACCTGTTTGAACATTCCATATGAAGAACTGTCATTAGGAATTGTACCAAACAATTTTCTAGGGTCTAATTCATTTATCTCCTAATTCTCGCTATAAAATAATTTGAGGAAGTTTACTTAATGAAGTAGATTAAATATTTATATACATTAACCACTGACCTATAGTCTAGATTTACTTCAAAAGTGTAGGTGAACTTTAATC
>JZLH01S0018770.1:0-26749 GCA_001188425.1 Eucidaris tribuloides | reverse complement strand
TCTGTATAATGTCTCAAACCAAAATGAATATTTTCTAGACTTGTGATAACTGATATGCCCTCCTCCATATAATAGGAGAGTACAGAGTTCCAAGAGAGACCACATACAAAAATATATGCATGAAATGTTTCAATCAATAAAAACATTGTAAACAAAACAAAATGCAATTAATGTAAAGCACATATTTCAAAATAATTAATAAGGGTGGTGTATACAACTATTAATGTATAACGATTTCCATGCTGTGGGTGTATTTATATGGGTAGGCAAAAATGGGGGACATGTTTAAGAGAATGCAATTTCAAAGAGAATTCTGTTTTTTTTTTTTTTTAAATTGTGCAGTACAATGAACTAATGAATTGTTTAAATTTTGACCAATAAAAGGCAATTGAATTTAAATGGTGGAGCACATGTACAGTCATATAAGTTTTGGCCTACTGTGAACCCAGGTAGGCGACTCTGTAAGGGTTAAGAAATACACCAGTCCATTAGTATAATCAGTGGATATACAGTACAGAATACCTTTTGAAAAAAAAAGCTTTCAAAATAAGAAGCCGCCCTAATCCAGGTCAAAAGTGTACAAAAGCATGTCTGGTACTTAAAATAAATCAGTTTCCAGTGATGTGTGTGACTCTGACAGAACAGAAAATGACAAAGAAGGAATTTACTAACAGTCATTCAGGTGGATTATTTTGGTACAATTTCCATTTTAAGGGTGGTTGAACTTCGGTTGTTAAAAAAAGATTTACGGAAATCAGTGCCACTCACTTGGAATTTATATTGCTTACTCTTATTTAGGAAGGCAGAAAAACAGCTATTGTTGATGGCTGCCATAGTTAGTTGTTTGGGGTAAAAGGGGCATTTCTAGTTTCACAGGCTAGACGGAATTCTCGCAATTTAATATCTAGAATCACTTTGAAAATGGTCAAGTTACCAAAAATGTAACGTGAGAATCATAGCACAGCAGTTTTAGTTGTGAAAGGTTGGCAGTGCACTGTTGTTTACATGATATTTGTTGAAAACAAAATCTGCAAACTTGTGACAAATTTGCTGAGATGTGATCCAGAAGTTTTGTAAATGGACATAATGATATCATATAGTTCAAAACTAAGAAATACTTGCCCCTTGAGGATGATGGGGCGTGTGCAGAAGCCCACTAAATTGCACACTCCAAGACAATGACAGGCTTCAACTGAAGCCCAGAAAATTACAAACTTTTCAGCCAAACCTTGGATTAACGGTATAGTTACTGTATAATACTGCCCCAGTCACATTAAGTACACATTTTTGCCCAGTGAAAATGAAGCAAAGTGAAAATCGTAAGTTGATCGGATTCACCTGCCCATTTTCTCCCATAGACATACTGTGTGTACACCTAGGCTATTTAAACTCGCCCCGAGTTTTAATTGTTTATTCATGCATAACTTGCCATTAGCAGTGTAACTTTCCAATTTTTTTTTATTATATAGGGTGTTTATTTGTCCATATGAACACTACTATGTAGTTCAGATACCAAAATTTGACAATTTTTTTAAATTGAAGCTCCACAATGTTAGCCTTTCACTTTAAGGGTTTTTAATTCCCTTCACCCACAACTATCAATATGTCAAAATCGTGAATGCTTTCAAATAAACAATAATGCCATATAGCATCAAACCCCAAATTACCACAAACTTACTCCAGTTCCATTTTTGGTTCATTTGAAAGTTTGTTATTTTTTTGAGAGGGGGGGGGGAGGATTGTTACATCATACATGTATAAATTTACACCTGAACAGAACAATATATTATTGTTGAATAAATCTTTCTTTGTGTGTCGCTCTTTCTACATACCATGTACAATATATAAATGTTCCCTCCCAATTTATACATTCATTGCTTTCACCAAACACCAAAATGGATTGAGATGTCTCCAGCATTATAAACCAACTCCACCACCAGTACCAGTCCTTCTTCTCTTTTCTTTGTGTACACAGAACAAAAACAACTTGTTTACATTTTCATCCTTCATTGATATCAAAAGACTGACTTGGTATGTATTGATCGATGAGTAAGGGTAACAACAAGCTTAGAATGTGGCCTTACAATCAATACTACAACCACATTTATTTGGAGCAAATTGTCACCGATGCACAAACTGTAGAATTCAGTCTCTTTCACAGCTTCAAGTTGTAAACAGCATTTAGTTTCAAAACAAACTTAGATTGGGTAGTTTTGCTGGCAGATGAGCATAACTGTTCTATTTTCCATTTATATATGTCATTTCTATATTTTTCCTGTGTGTATTTTGTTTTCAAAGTTTATTATATATTGAGTCTAATAATAGATACTCAATGCATTTTAACATTTAAAAACAAGAATAGATTTAAACATTTTAATATGAAATGGTGAAGACTTCTATGTAGTATGTACATACAGGCATATTGGACTAGTTCTTTTGGGTAAAATCACCTTTTCAACCACTTTGTAACCTCTTTATGGTTTTCCCATCTGATATATAATATATATGACAGTGATACTACTACAGTAGCACACATCTTTTTCTGTTGTTAGTAAATTTATAAACTGCAAGCTGATATCATTTATATGCCATACCTAATTGCAAATTTTCAGGTTTACAGTGTAGATGATACACGATACTCACTCCTGTACAAGCTCAGTCTAAAAATAGAATTCTTGAAAATTGGTCCGAGGAAAAAATGTAGAAGTACACTGACCCGCTATTTTCTTTCTACCCTATTCATCATACTGTATATCCCACCACTCAATCAATCAGTCAACCATTTGTTTCATTATTATGTTATAATTTCATTTCAAACATAATAATTCAAGATGATATTAAATTATATTTGTATATTGGTGTTGTATCACAAGAGGAATCACCTTACAATTTTCAAAGGAGGGCTGCTCAATAAAGATTTCAATAGAGAGCGAATATAAAACATGAGGTGCGTCTACATTACAAAACTTCGCGAAGTTAAATTTCGCGAAGTTTTATGAAACTTCGCGAAAATTCATTCGTGCATCTACACTAGCCCCCAACTTCCCGGTCTCTTCCGGGAGGACTAACTTCCCGAAAATTAAGTCGTTAATGCGCATGAGCGGTAGAAGTAAACAATGGGGTCTTGATGTATAGAGCGCGCGAAAACATAGAGTTATGCACCAGCTACTGTATGCATGAACTTCACCTTCGCAAATATGATGGCATGTTGTCAATGGCTGGACATGCCCTTGATTGGCAGAACTTTAAAGAAAACCAAAGGCTTTTCTTGCCTTTGATTTATGTTCGCCGTCGACAAAGGGGAAATCCGCTGCACTTTAACCTCACGTGCCATAGTCCCCATGTCGTGTCTCATTGATTGGAAACGTTTTCCTCGCAAAGTTCCAGTGAAAATCGCATTGTCGTTCACACTTCATTTACATGTAATGGCACATACTAGGCAGAAGCGACTATCAACTACTGCTGTCATACCCTGGGTCATACAGCCCTGCGTTTCAACCGCAATCGTCAATGGATTAACTGGACTCTGACCACGAAAAACTTCCGAAGTTTGCGTCTACATCTGCAATGTCGCGGAACTATTTCGCGTGTCCCGAGAAAAATCCTACCCCATGAGGCAGATTTTTCCGCAGACGAAGTTTCGCGATACAATCGGCGAAAGTTTGCATCACACTGCAAATATCGGGAAGTTAATATCGGAAAGTTAAACTTCGCGAAGTTTCGGTAGGTGTATGACGACCTATGGAGGGCTCTCTTTCCTTAACAAAGCAAACAATACAGACTGGTTTAATTAATTATCTAACCCATATAACCACAGAATTAACAAGGTTTTAATGGCAATAAAGTATACAAAACTAATCTCATTGTATTTAGATCAGCTTGTCACTGTAACAGTAGCATCATGTGGGATAATTATATGTCAAGGGATTTGTACGATATATCTCTCCTTATTCTTCCATGGCTAAGATGCGGGCCAGTGAGTACAACTGTTTTCATTTGATTTAAAGGCCCATTTGTACCTGTTAACTGGTTCGCTTTGTGAACATTAGAATGGGCAAAATTAATTATCTTTGTAAGCAACAAGCCCTTTCCATCTCTAACTTGGGGGGGCAGAATCCCTCTCTCCCCTTTGACTGATTATGTGCCACAGCATGACCACAAATTGTAATCACCTAAATATAAATCTACCTGTCGGCTAAAGTTACAACACAAACTACAAGAAGCGAGAACGCGAAAGTTTTATTTTCAAAATGTGACAGACTTCAAAGTGCAAATGAAAGAACTACTAAGATTACTTCTTCTTCCATTCTTCTAACTTAATTGACACATTTCACAAATATTGAGGGCTCGCTGTATATTGACCAATGCACTCGGATACTAGGGCCAAAAGAATATTTCATCACCCCTCTATTGACATACACACTCGGTTGCATTGACCCGTCGAGCACGTTCGACAAACATTTGTGGACATAATTAATGAGTTATCTATTAAAGTTCGACGGTAACCGCGCGCATCTCCACGCACAATGAGTCTCAGACGAAAGGAGTCCACTCAAGGCGTCAACTTCAACCACAGGATTTTCACGTTTCGCCTCTTGTGCGATCTTGCCGATTCGACTTATTGTGAGTCCAAAAGAGTCCAGAGGCGATCCCCTAGACACAAAGCCTCCCCGACCCCCCACTCTTTATTTTGATCACCCATACTCGACGCGACGTATCTGAAGCAAATATCATCAAGATCACATGTAAGCACCCCTTCTTGAACATTCCTTGGAGTCTTATGCTGGGTTTTGTGGTAGATGGAGGGGATGAGAAGAAAGAGAAAATGTAGTCAGAAGGGCAGACTGGGTCAATATTTTTTATCAATTTGTTTTCTTGAGGTATGCATGTGAATGTTGTGTACCTGTATTTGTGATTTGTATTTTTTTTGTTACACTTTATGTGGGCGAGTGTCTACATGTATGTGTTTGTGTGTGTATTTGTCTGTCTCTGTCTGTCTGTCTGAGTGTATATGTATGTTTCTGTCTATGTGTGCATATGGGCATGTATAAGTGCAAATGTTTGACTGCATGTTGTAATTGTACGTGATTCTGTTTGTATGTGTGTTTCTGTTTGTGTGTTTGTTTGTGTCTGTGTGTGCATATGGATGTATATATATGTGTATATGTGTGTGTATGTGTGTATATATACATGTATGTGTGTGTGGGTATGCATGTGTACATGTATGTGTGTGTATATGTGTATGTGTGGATAGGCCTATGTCTGTCTGTGTGTGTCTGTGTGTTTTGTGTGTCTGAGTGTGTGTACCTGTGTGCATCTGTGCATATATGAGTTTGTGTGTGCATGTGTGTATGTGTGTGTGTGTGTGTGTATGTGTGTGTGTGTGTGTGTGTGTGTGTGTGTGTGTCTGTGTCTGTGTGTCTGTCTGTCTGTCTGTCTGTCTGTCTGTCTGTGTGATGGTTGTCATCTTCTCTCTCATTTTGTTTTGACGAGTTGTTGATGGCCATTTAAGCTGTGATGGACAGCCATCAAATGCAGCTGTGAGTAGGTAGTAAATGAACCCACAAACAAGAACCATATTTGGTTCAAAGAAAGATTGGATACAGCATTTAAACGAATGGATCAACTTCCTGCCTTATTCAAGTTGCCACAAGATTATCTAATTAAACTTCATTAAAAAAACACTAATGATTACTGTCTAATTAAACCAAGCCAGATAAATTGATTAACTTTAATTAATACAGGGTACGTGGCTACACTAATCACCTTTTAGGAAATGGAAAACTTGCCACTTTTGTTGTAAATTGTATCACATAATAACAGTAGTAGTAAGAAGTAGCAATCCACGCTTTAATTCTGGTTTAGTCCCTGACTACAGGGTGACTAGATTTACCTTGCCCTCACAGAAAAAGCCCTTACCCCCTCCCTCCACGTCACTCTATTTTGTGCACCCTCCTCCCTGTATAGAACAGAAGTATTGAAAATCATGAAGTTGTAGCAGTAGTTGAAAGTAGTAGAATAAGCAGTAGTAGTAGTAGTAGTAGTAGTAGTAGTAGTAGTAGTAGTAGTAGTAGTAGTAGTAGTAGTAGTAGTATAGTAGTAGTAGTAGTAGTAGTAGTAGTAGTAGTAGTAGTAGTAGAAGTGGTAGTAGTAGCAGTAATAGTAGTAGTAGTAGTAGTAGTTTTTGTTGTAATAATGGTAGGAATATAATTCCAAGAAGTAACAGCAGAGGTACATGGTAGCCCAGTAGGAGCAATTATGGTCATAATCATATTAGCAGTGTAGCTGTAGGTAGGTAGTTTCTCAACTTCCCAGATTTTACGAATCGGCCAGAAGCAGTAAGATACAAGTGAACAGTTAAGTAGTAAACAAAAGTTTTAATGAAAGCAGAGTAGATGCCTAAAGCTAAATGATTTGTGAATATAAGTGATCTCATGACCACTGAAGTAAACCACACTTGACGACCCCGCCCCCCCCCCAAAAAAAAAGCTGAACAAAAACCTTACATGTACGTCATCAGAAGCCAAACATTCAATTAAACGCATATTCAAAGTGTTTGACTCGTGTTTGTAATGCCTTCAAGTATTTAAAGAGAAGCAAAACAACCAAATTCTCCAAGAGACAATCCCACTCGACTGAAGCCACCATGACTAAGAGTACACAACATTGGGATAAACTGTGTATATATTTCCCACAACACTAAAATAAAACTCCTTTCTCCCTTTCTTTCTCCTGTTTGCCGGCTTACGATTGCCTTTGTCCGATCCACCTTCGTAAGACGTTAATCAAACTCAGGTGAATGAAGCAATACTGTAGTAATTCTGGGCTCAGACTGGGCATCAATTGACTGCTTTGTCCATCAGGTACAAAAGGGTGAAAATGCAGTCTTGTTGCTAGTTTATGTACTGATGGGGGCGCGTTGAATTGGTCAATTCATCTTAAGTAAAGAGCGTCCTTTGTCCGGAATTTATTTAGTTTGAGACTTTCTCTTTGACTTGATAGGACAACACTGTTTGCAAACTTTGTAATGAATGCAGGATCTCTGTCCTTTTTTTTTTCATCGTCTTCTTCTTTTTCTTCAGGGGAGGGATTGGTTGTTATTGACGGACAATTGCTGAGAAAACTTCGCCTGCCCGGCCACCCTTGGTCAATACAAACAATGCAATGCCCATGATGAAAAAGAACACAATGAACTGGGAATGGCAATGCATTTAACTGTATCATCGCTGGCAAAATTTGTAGAGTGTAGTTTACGATAACTGTAAGTTCAGCTGTGGGAATGCAATTCACACCAAGCTTTACAAAAGCGTAAGCGAACCTAGCGGTAAGGTGTGAAATTCAAACTGAAAACTGTGTGAACTGGCAGCGAAAAGGCAGCCATGCAGTGTTTTGTGAAAGTTAAGTGTGCAGAAATTTTGCTGTACGCAGAAGTTATTGGTAGAATATGACTATTTTCTTGTATGAAATGCCATTGACTTATAACACAAGTCTACAGTATTGTGGCAATTATCCATCATTGCATAATCATTGGTACAAGAAAGGAAGCTTACAGTTAGCTTGAATATTAATATCCACTTCTACAAAGTTATACAAATAAATGTCATCAAACTACTCCTCCATAGAGCCATAGAAATCATTATAAAAAAAATCAACAACAATAAATATGACAATTGGACTACATTAATTTCAGGCTGTAGGTCCATGCCAATAGCAGCAGATCAAAACTACATATTAATCACAGATACAAAACTTTGTGGACTCCATTGACAGGGTTCATTATTCCTACAAATATGAGTTACATCTCCAATAAAATAGGTTCAATTAAATTAAGATATATTAATCACTCCTGTTATCACTTTCATATTTAGAAAAAAAATTATAAAGTTCATTGATGATACTAAGGTCTTTGACTAATCCAAAAGTTCATCTTGCTAAAAAAGGAAGTCAAAATATCTAGGTTTCTACATGTATGTTCAGTTTGGTCAAAATGTGATATTTAGAGTGTCTGGTTAGTCCAGCAACTTCTTAGATTATTGAGGCTCAACGAAAAGAATATTCGCTTAGCTGGGTATGTAGCGGTCCATGCTAAGACCAATTTAGTAGGTCATCATAATTAAATGGGCTTTGAACCATACTATAAACATCAATGCTCTGCATAATGATATCATTGTCTTTCCAAGAGATGGTCATTGTTTCTAGTGAAAATACATGGCACTCATGACTTTCTTGTAGATAGGTGACGATACAAAGTTTTGGGGCTGTACATGTACAGTGTATATGAATAAAAACTTACCGAAACCTGTACATGACTAGTCCTGCTGAGGCAATCAAACTTCCGGTGTCAATCCACAGAATAATCAGAATCAGATATTTCAAAAATCTCAGACCACAGCAAATTCAGCTTTTGAACTCTTTCTTGATTCCTCGATTTCCGAGTACCTCCCTTCCTTTCGAATGATAAAAGTTTATCTGCGGTAGAATCAATCTTTTCAAGAGTTCCACTAGTCTATAGAATAACACTTCCTCTGCCCTGCAGCACAAGACTTTTGACAAGGCCTGAAAAGGTCCTGTAATTGTTCACGCACTCGAAAGTGCAGTGATTTATCACAGGGTTACGGACAAAAAGAGCGCGACAAAGATGGACGGACAATGAATATTCGCAGTATTACAAACAAACACGGACCGTGAAGATAACGTCAATAACCTCTGGTCTATACCTTTACATTTTGCAGATGATTGGACTTAATCTCAAAATGATTTCACGTAATGGTCAGTGATCCTGGGTAACTACTCGTAAAATACCCATTTCCTTTTTTCAAAGGGGGTAGTATAAATGGGGATCCAGTTAGGGATTGTTCGGATTTATATTCTCATTCTGCATGGTTTTGTATTTTGACTAGAGTATGATTTCCAGACGCACAACCCCCCCCCCCCAAAAAAAAAAAAAAAAATACATCAACTTTCTTTTCCACATGTATATTGTTCCATCAGATATGTATTTTGGTCACATAATAAAACCTTTACTTCACACCAAAATGATTTGGAATGTAGGTCCATTGTGCATCATAAGATGTGATAAAGTTGTACTGAGCAATAAATCTTCACCCAATCTATCACAAATGCTGAGATGCCAACAGGTTATGAATGGGAAAAAAGGTATTTTTTCAGTCTGATAAAGAAAACATTTTCGCTTGAAAAAAAAGGTATTTTCATTGTTTTTCAACAAAAGTGTGCACAGTCAAAGTGATCCTGAAGAAAATAAAAGGATTTAGGGAAATTTTGCTCAAAATCACAAACTATTTACAACTAGAAAAAAAGTAAAGTAACTACAAAGAAATAGATATTATTAGGTGTTCATTGCTAGCATTGAAAGCAATGCCACCCAATTCCTGTGAGTATCCCATTTGACATACTGTAGGCTATCAGTGCAAAAGGAGATTATGGTTTCGATTCTAGCTAATCTCACAAGTACATTATATCTAATGCTACAATACAAATAAAAGCTCATTTTTCACCAAATCACTTTATCATTAAATTATACAAACCAGATCAAATTACAGTTAAATCTCAGACACTGGGGGACAGTATTTTCAAACCACATTATTTGGTTCCATTCTATACACCTATGTGCTACATCCTTTAGAATACCTATTAGGAGACCTTCGCTTTTTCTTGGATTTTGTTTGGGGCTTAGATTGGCTAGACAGAATCCTAACAAGGGGAATGTGAATCAGATTTGTGACATTTACGAAGATAAGTAGGAAAAGTATGTCATGGATTGTTAAAATTCCCTGAAACATATAGTTCGTTGTGTTTCACAAATTCACAGTAAACTGTACTACATGAGCTAAGCCTCTCAAGATACAGTATGG
Organism: Eucidaris tribuloides; assembly: GCA_001188425.1. Lineage (NCBI taxonomy): Eukaryota > Metazoa > Echinodermata > Echinoidea > Cidaroida > Cidaridae > Eucidaris > Eucidaris tribuloides. Next base: position 16,877 of record JZLH01S0018770.1, on the reverse strand, counting down.
AATCATTTACATTCTTGATCATCACCAACAACAACAACATTATTTTTTAACTCCTCACTCTTCATGACTTAAACCTTAAAAATATTATTTAATAACATTTCCACTTAAAAACACAATTCTGAGCTACATGCTTTTGGTGTCTCTGATAAGGTCTACAAATGAAACCCTGAAAACAAAAGGTATTTCAAGTGCTTTGAAAAAGTGAAAATGTCTGAATACTTGATTTTTTTTTAATCATGTTTATCTCCCAGCATGCTGTGTAATAAAAATGAAAAATGCATGACATACTTTATTTATGAATGATATTTATGTATAAATATCTTGCTAGTGACAACATAACTTTCTAAAGTTGTGTATTCTTGGGTATTTATTTGTAAGTTCAAGCACTATCACAGGGCTCCACACTTTCAGATTTTTACTTGCCCAAATGAAAAAGTTACTTGCCCGAAAATAAACAATTAAAATAAAAAACATTAAAAATGATTTCTCACTAATTTTAACCAATAAGGCCTTTATAGAAATTGGACCTTTGTTATTTTGCTTCCAGAGGTTTATTTATGAATTTAAAGAGTCATAAAATTGAGTACAATGAACAAAATGACGATGAAATTTGGTATCTAAGTTCTCTAAACACAAAATTTAGACATATTTTGTTTGTGTTTGGTATGATTTTTATGTTTTGCTCATTACATGATCAAAATTTTAAAATTATGAGTTTTTACTTGCCCGACATGAAATTTTACTTGCCCTGGGCAAGCGGGCAAGTGCTAGTGTCGAGCCCTGACTATCAGAACAGCTCACACCTTAAAGTTGGACTTTTTTTTTTTAAATTGAACACAATGTTAAACAATGTCTTTACACAACATCAATAGCAAAGCAACAAATGTTATCACTTAACTTTACAAAAATGAGATATATCAGCTATTTATTTCTCTACGACTTACGAGGAGGATATGGAAAACGTAAAATGAACAGAATCTGATGCTGAGAGGAAATTTCCATAACAAATAATAACTGGTCCTTGGTTTTATGAAAAGATAACCTTGAACAGTCTGTTGCAACTGTATCAAACCTAAACATTGAGCAATTATCTATAATTCCCTCATAATTAACGTTAATAGCACAAACATTTTCGAAAAAAATATCATGGATGAAAGACATACAGCCTCAAGGCTATATTAGTCCCCCCTACACGCCCCCCCCCCCCCCCAAAAAAAAAAGAAGATTAAAGGTCTCCTGTGGTCACGGTGTAAACACAGAAATCATAGGAAAGCCCAGTACTGATTTGCGGGGAGGAGTAATTCTCTGAATACAAAAAGCAACCAAAAAAAAAATGATATCCTAATAATAAACAGCATTGAAAAATGTAGCACAACCTAGAGCTGGAAAAAGGAGAAGACCTTGCATTTATAGAGTTTCTGTAAATCTATATAGTACTATAATTTCAGCAATTGCAGAGCCAGATAGAAGTACACAGAGCTATATGAGTGATCTCTCAGAATGTGACCTCTATGTGAAAGGTCATTTGGAACTAAATATTCAGAAGTGTTATTCACTATGGTAAGATAAACAGAATTGTTGAGTTTATAATTACCACCAGCTAAATGATATAGGCCTAATTGTCCATCTTCAAGTATTTATACCATGAACTTCACCATAATGGAGTTGAAGTTCCAGTATAAAAGAGGACAAGGTTAGGTGAGTTCACAATTAAATAAACCACAATCCTTAATCCTGCACTCCTGCCCCCCCCCCTCCACCACACACACACAATCAGTTTATTAGCATGCCCGAGCATATGTTTCCGGCAGAAGGGCCATAATAGTAAATTTTCTCCTATTTGAGAAATATAGCCTTATTTGATTTAACAGACAGACAGAAGGATCTAAACATATCACATTACTTTGATTTTATGTGACAAAAGCCAATGGTTTTCAAGTTAGAGGCAATTAAAGACTAAGGCCCATCTGCCGGGAACATTGGCTAGGGCCCTTCTGCCGGACAACTGACGACTTGGTCTACCAGCCATTTTGTCTTATATGTCATGCTGGTAACTTCTAATATAAAGACAGAAGTTTTCCGTCTTACAAATGTCCAATTCAATTTTTCTTCATTTTACAAATGTCAAATTCCATTTTTCTCTGCATTGTAATTTGGCAATGTCCCAACTTGAATTTTTGTTGTGAAAAAAACACAAAAAACGTCAAGCCTACTAGGCCCATGGGGGTTTTGATTCGGGTTTGGGGACATATTCACAGGCTAACGCATGATTTCTTGGGCTTTATTAGGCTTCTTTTTAGTAAATTAGTTTAGTTTTATTAAATAAATATTTTACTTTGGGGGACTTTTTAGGTATGATATTTGTTCAAAATGCTGTTTTCCGCGTTATACCTCAAATTCTATGTTTTTCACGGAAAATCCACAACGCGGAAAACTTTGGCCCTTATTCTTATATCCTAAACCTAATTTTACGTCAACTAACAGTGATCGCAAATTCCCAATCATCCATTATGAATTTGTCTAGATTTTCACAGAAAACTACAGATTTGCAGCTTTCCAGATTCAGAAATAAAAAGCTCCCCATGATATGTATAAAATAACAGAATGGGTTTCATGAAATTTGTGCTATTTTTATCATCACAAGAAACTGTGTTCACCCAAAAGAAAGAACGGGAATACAATCCATTTATTCAATAATGAGTTGTGAAATTATTTTGTCTAGACTTCCACAGAAAACTACAGATTTGCAGCTTTCCAGATTCAGAAATAAAAAGCTCCCCAATGATATGTATAAATAACAGAATGGGTTTCATGAAATTTGTGCTATTTTTATCATCACAAGAAACTGTGTTCACCCAAAAGAACAACCATAAAAGAACGGGAATACAATCCATTTATTCAATAATGAGTTGTGAAATTATTTTGTCTAGACTTCCACAGAAAACTATGGATTTGCAGCTTTCCTTTTCAGAAATAAAAAGCTTCTCATGATATGTATAAAATAACAGAATGGCTTTCATGAAATTTGTGCTATTATTATCATCACAAGAAGCTGTATTCACCCAAAATTACAAGCATAAAAGAAGTGTAATACTATATTCCCAAATTTAAACGAAGTTAAGTAATCATTCAGGCATGTTATATTCACAACAATCCCACCCATATTCTGTTTAACTTTTTATTATGTTCGTCAAGCCTTTGTTAATGTTCATTTGTAAATGTGCTTTGTAAATTATACGCTGTATTTTGTTGTAAAACATGTATCCTGGGCTCTGTGTTACCTTGTATTCAATATCTTTGAATAAAAGGATTTATAACTTTTATTCAATCATGATTTATCACTTTGAACTTCCTCAAACATGTTTCACCGCTCCACACCAGCTTTGTACGGGAGTACCCCACATTATCATCGCTTTCAAACGAGAGGGGAGTATTGTCCTGTGGGTATTTCCAACACTTTCCAGGCCACCGATCACCCAGCACATCTTGCCACAAAGACAGCTGAATGAGCAGTAAAACTCATTTTGATTTGCAGCCCCGACACCATAGCCATCAATTCCCCCAAAGCAGTTCTATCTTGGTTAAGCTCTGGGGAAGTTTTACTGACAAATTTAATACAGTAAATGGGAGCACAATGCACAAGTTCATGTGTCAGTACATGTGCTTGATATACATGGTGGTCTTTTTTTAGAAACATATCATGAATAAGTCCTCTCAAAGTTGAAGAACATTTCAGGACAACTTTACCAAAATGTCATTTTTCAAACTATAGAAAATTTCAATTGAGTCTTTCAGTAAATGTGCCTGATACTTGATATTTCAATTTTTTTTACATGTTCATGTAATTCTTACATTTACTGTACTATACAAAATATTTCACAGTGGGTTTGGTTTGCAAATCAATCACTAAAATGTTCCCTTCCTGCTGTATCTGACATACATGTACAAAGTAAATGAAAATAATAATAAACATGCACAAATTCCCCATCTTAAAAATGAAAACAAATGTGAAAATATATGTAGGCCAAATATTTGTGGACTTGATTGTATTGTTGACTGTTTTGAAATGTACAATCATGTCCCTTCTACATTACAGTAGATGAAACACTTTCACAACCTTGTCCAAATTGTAGTCCATAAAAGACCATAACCTACTTGTATGATACTTCCACTCCCACTCCCACCACCACTATCACTACAACAACAACAACAACAACAACAACAACAACAATAACAGAAAATACATCACACTGATATGTGCAACAAACATTTTCACAACCTAGAGAGAATTTGGTAATTTTTTCAAAATCCTGAACAATGAGAGAATATAGCTTTATTTTGTAAAGTCAGTCTGTTTGTCTCAACACCATCCCTATATCTCTTAATTAAATGACAGTGACATGATTGGGAGAAGTAAAAAAAAAGGCCTCAAGAACCAAATGATTTGAAACATACCAATATATACACTGGCTAGAGTGGATATTCAGGCTGGAAGAATTAATCTCTGGCCCTGATAGAAATTGATCCCACAGAAAGCTATGTACACTACAAATTTCACCATCATAGCATTTTCTGATAATAATTGTACATGTACAACAAACAGGAAATGGGAATGAAATTTTCACAGCAGAAACTTTAAACAGTAACACTAAACTAGTTTCAAAACATGAAACTTTCACGAGTCGCTGACCGACACTTGTATTGGCATTCACAAAGATGTGTAGACACGAGAGCGTGCATTTTACTTTCGTGAATCTCGATGCCTCGTGAAATTTGTGAAAGTTTAATGCTAGATGTGAAAATTTTGGTTTTACAGTGCTTGATTCTGGGAGCATTGTGTCCTAATTCAAGGACTACTTCTTATCTTGTTATTTCCCTTTAATCTACTATACCCCAAGGATCATTGCTTTATAACTAGTTTTGCATTGATACTGTTGCTGTAATCTCATTTGGATTTACCAGTAAGTCTTGGTTTATCCTAATCTTCTGTTTAGCATCCTTTACAATAACTCTCTCCAATTTGTTCCTTAGCATCTAAGAAAGGAGATGCAATTCAGAAGAGTATCAACTTATCCTCAATCATGCCTGACTAGTGACCTCAATGTGACCTTTTTCACCTTCTACTCAGACCCCCATTCTGAATTTTGATAGCCATAAGGTTCATGCTTTGAGAAATAAAAATTTAAAACATTTCTTTTTCTTTGTTTTCAGTGTATATTTATTGATGCTGGGGGATGTTGGTCGATATTGGTAAGGTACATGTATGTCAACAGGTCTTAAATCTTTAAAATCATGTCAATTTTTTTTTTAATTTCAATTAGAAAATGTCTCAAATACGATCTAGACCTACAACCTTGTTGCTTAGCTGGTAATTACCTTAAAGTAGACTTATTACACATCATTCATACGTGACTAGCTTTTTAATGAAACAAAACCATACAAAAAAAATTACTTTTACTAAAATCATGGAGGTAGCAGAGAGACCTACAAATCAGGTTAAATTAGGTTGTGTACATTCTGAACTTGCTTTGACCGTAATACCCATATTCAGGAGGTCCGTGAAAATATGGAAATCTGTCGCACATCATACAATGAATATCATGTCAGAGTCCAATATGATTAAATCTACATCAATTCTGCAGTAAATTTGGACAATATTCAAATGACATGTGTCATTACCCCCATTTTCACTTGTTAAAACTGGACTTTTTAATGCTCTATTCTTTTTTTTTCTATCTTCTCAACAACTCTTTGCTTTAAAATATCTCTGGGTGAGATGTGAAACATACACCTGCAACTGACAAGCCATTTAACCCGTTGGAGACTAAGAACGAGTTAACTTGTGTTGGGGTCTATGGAAAATGCATGGTATAGTGAAATCAAATCGTCTCCAACCGGTTAAATGATTTAAATGCCACACTTGGGGAATCGCATGTGCTTTTTTCTTTCTTTCAAACACCAAGTCATGGGTAATTTAATCCAATCGATCTCATTCTTTTGTTACTTTACAGGTATATTTATGGCAACTACCGTGGGAAATTTGTCATATTTATTTACAAGGCTGTTATGTATTTTTTAAGGATGCAGGGCGAGGTGCGGGAACTAAATTCGGCCGGACAAGGTGCTCGCCCCACTACACTCCATGGGTTTCGGACAGTGGAGCTCATCAAGGCAGACGCAGATCATTGGATTAGAGAATTGGTGGAACAAAAACTCTACCACAATGTGATATGCTTCTGTGATCCTGTGCTGGAAACTAGGGCAAATAATGTGTACACTTGAGGTCAGAAACGATGGTATAGGCCTATAGCTACACATAGGCCTGACTGCTGGTACAGTATTTTCAAAATGGTCTTTAAATCTTTGATGCATATTTTGGCACAACATAATTTGTACATCCTTGCAGAATAGAGAAGGCTCATGTGAAAGAATTCAGATTCAGCCTAATAATACACATGTACACGAAGGCCCCAAATTCAAAACTTGAAATTGTAAAAAACATAAATAAAATGTGTCATACATGCACATCAATAAAGAAATAACGACTTTAGCAGTGTTAGAAAAATATTTAATTCTTAAGTATGGTACATTATGATATACTGGAATATTGTGGTAAATTCTAATTCTAGCCGAAACAATATTTTAATAACTTGTTACAGCCATATAGTTTTTCTTTCTTTAAAACATAACACAGCAAGCTGAGGAGTTAGAAAGAACAAATGCCCCAACCTCATTTACAAATTCATACAAGTTGACCATATTGTAGGCCTACTGTCATGTAAGGGGGAGGGACATGGTTGAAATGGTTGTGCTATGGTAATACACACATTGTCAAAAATTGCAAGCATTACTCAAAGGTGAATGACAATTACACCAGAAAAATACCTTTCCCCATTTTCAAAAAGGCACCCATACCTATAATCACAGTTATTTTGGTATATCTGTAAGGTTATCGCAAATATCTTGATGACCAGCATCTTATTTATTTCTTCTGTTTTATATTTAAAATCAGTTGGTACATCATTTTGATACCTGTTTAACCTTTTCAAATTTGATGTCATCCTTGAAAAAAAAATGGCTTAATAAGTGGTCCCATTCTAAACAAAATAACAGTCAGGGTTTTCCTATTCTCAAAAGGCCAAATTACCGGCCAAATTCAGTGAAAAAGGCCAAATTCGTATTTGATGCATTTTACGGGCAGCATAGCCTAGATTTGGTTAGAAATAACATTGTAATCAGTTTATAACACCTTTGAAACCTCTGCTGCAGCTGAAAATTTGAGTGCAGAGGTTTACGCGCAGCCAGTTTTTTCACGTGAAATACATGCGCACTGCTACTTTTCGATCCTTGTGGCACATATTTGACTGAAAATCCCCGGAAAATAGGGTTTTATAATGATTTTTTTATGTGTCAGTGAAAAAGGCCAAAAAACGGCCAAAAAGCCGTTTGGCCGGCACTTTGAATTCTTCCCGGACAAACGTTCTAAAAAAGGCCAAATTTAGTGTTTTTGGCAGGAAAAAGGCCAAACTGGCAACCCTGAAATAACTACTACTGCACTGCCACCTCAGTCATTTTTTTTATTTTCAACAACTTCAACAATGTAATGTGTGTTTCCAAGTCCTAGTTGCACACCAGCCTGGGAAAGTTTGATGTGATTCTAATTCCTAGTTGATGACCAGTCTGGGAAAAATTGATGCCAATCTCAAATTTGGTCACACACTGATGTGGGAAAGCTTGATGTAATTCCAATTCTTAGTTGCACACTGGTCTGGGAAAGTTTGATGCAATTTTCAGTTTTGGTCACACACTTGTTGCAGGGCATCTCAGCAGGTGAACTGTGAAGTTAACCTAATGCAAATACCAATAACAGGTAGTTTGTGTGCTATACCCTGCTGCGTTGAAACACCAGAGCACAATCAAATGGGGTAAAGATAGGAGTGACTGACGACTGTATCAGACGGGAGGGCACAACAATGTTTTTGTTCCTGCAGACATGAGTCAGTAAAATGTCTGCATGTTGCCTAAATACAAATGAAATGAAATTAGGTGTGTGTTTTTTTCTTAATCTGCTACAAAACATTTTGGAGACTGTTGTACAGCTGGATTTGCAGGAATTGGTTAACAATGTGGATGCCCCATCAAAAATAAAAAGTCAAACTTTGAAATGACCTACACAAATAAATACCCCATAAGAACATAGAACTTTAAACAGTTATTCTGTCACTAGCAATATACAGATAAATATCAGTTCATGAATTAATGTACTGGGGACAAAAATTATATATTAATCTACAAGGGGAAATCTGGAATGGTTGCTCATGGACTTTCACTTTAAAGAAGCAGGACTTCATTTTTGGACCTAATCAGAGACACTAGTACCATGGAGGCTCATTTAGCTTAACCGATTGCCTCCAAGATTGTCATATTACCATAAAGTTACTACATGATACATCTGGTTCCCGTAGCCAATGGGTTATTTTTTGAACTGGTAAGCAATGCCTTTAAACCAAATTGTGAGTGATAACTTAACCCGTTGGAGATGATTTGATTTCACTACAACACACAGAAACCAACACGAGTTAACTTGTACTTAGTATCCAATGGGTTAAAAGGTGCTTGAAATATTTGTGAAATTATGTATGCATGCACAAAAATATGATCATACAGTACTTGTGTGCACAAGAACTTGAAGAAGGTACATGTACATGTACCAGTAAGGCTACTGCAAATTTGTAAATATTTAGATTTCAGTCCATCCAAGTACCTTCACACCACTGATTTGTACTGCAGGCAAATAAACTAAAAATATCACTCAAACAGTCAATTCATGTCACATCATAAGCATGCTGCTATCACAAGCATACAGTTTCATACAGCCACATTGGTATTCATAAATACAATATAGTGTACTTCCTCAACAATCTTTACAACATGTCTATAAAGGTGTTTTTTTTTTCATGTTTACTCCAATTGTAGCTACCCTGCAATTTCAAAATGAAAGTACAAAGTAATAAATCAGTAGTTAGACTTGACAATACTGTGGCTGGCATTTTGTGGTGATTTATCACATGTCTGCATTATATCAAATATAGACCACTTATTATCATCTATTTTGAAATTATGTGTTAGTGTCCCTACCAGTAGAAGATGTTAAAAACCTCTGTGCATGTCTGTTTGTATCTTTTGTATCTTAGTGTAGGCTCATACTATTCATTGAAAATGTGAGTGTGTGTGTGTGTGTGTGTGTGTGTGTGTGTGTGTGTGTGTGTGTGTGTGTGTGTGTGTGTGTGTGTGTGTGTGTGTGTGTGTGTGTGTGTGTGTACATGTGATTTTTTTTTTCATTTTGACTACTAGGCATCATCATGTATGTACTGCATGATCATTGTACAATTTGTGTTAGTATTTAGCAGAAGGAGGAGGAGGAGGAGTTGCAGTGGTAGAAGTAATAGTAGTAGTAGTAGTACATGTAGTAATAGTAGTAGTAGTAGTAGAAGTAGAAGTAGTAGTAGTAGTACTAGTAGTAGTAGTAGTAGTAGTAGTAGTAGTAGTAGTAGTAGTAGTAGTAGTAGTAGTAATAGTAGTAGTAGTAGTAGTAGTAGAAGTAGAAGTAGTAGTAGTAGTAGTAGTAGTAGTAGTAGTAGTAGTAGATGTGTCTAGGCCTATGTAGTAACAGTAGTACTTACAAGAGTACAGTAGTACATGTTTGTAGTGGTACATGTAGTTCTTGTCATTAGTGACAGTACATGTAGTAGAAGATATACTAGTAGTACTTACTAATTCAAGTAAATTATTGACAATTCATAGTACATGTATGCATGACTTTGCATGCAAAACACCGACACATGCATATTCTCTATAATGTTAACAATGATAAAAACAAGAAACAACAACAAAAACAGAATATATGTGTTTCAAGTCGTTTCCTTTCTGTTGACCTGTCTTGTTGTTTTTGTTGTTTTTAGACACATGAATCCCTCTCCAAAGTTCATATTATTTGGATTTCCCCACTATATACAGTGCACTTTTTATAGCCACCGGGTATGCAGGTGTACAGCTCAGATTGATCTAAAACTCAATCCATCAGTCACTTTTTGCCTTTGTATTCCCATTCTCATTTGTACACTTTGTGCACATCTTTACATGATTTTTGAAGCATCAAGCATTGTACATGTATGTTTGTATGTTCATTGATAACAGTTCAGATGGGGGAAAACCCCAGAGTGGTGTGCCTTATCAAAGACTTATAATCACACAACTCCAAACAAGTTCAAGTGTCTCCTCAGTAAAGCAATACAGGCGTGGTTCCAGAGCGGAAAAATTAGGGGGGCTACTGGGGGCTTCATCCGTGGCTAAATCCTACATCCAAAAATTTCTCTTGGTCATCCTACCCGCCAAAAATTCGCTCAGCGGAGGGGGGTGGGGTGGGGGGGGAGGTGTGTAGAACAAAAATTTTTAATCTCAAGAGGTCCAAAATTGTTCTTGGTCATACCAGGCACCGAAAATTTGCTAAGTTTGGGGGGGGGGGGTGGATAGGGACGAAAAATGTTTCATTCCACATGCCAGGTCCAAAATTTTCCACATTTAGTCCACCCGCCGAAAAGTGGCTGGGGGACCATTTCATTTAAAAATTCTAAAGAAATGCCATTTTTTCTGTCTGTCTTGATTTTTTTTTTTTTTTGGGGGGGGGGCTTAGAGCAATTGTTTTTTGGGGAGGGGTTAAGCCCCCCCCCCCCCCCAGAACCATGCCTGAAGCAATGTAACATCAGGTATGCTAGGATCTAACCTCATCTTTACCAAGAATAAATATGCAACACTCATGAATGGCTGAGCAAGCAAGCAGCTTCATGTGTACACAAACTATCAGCAACACTGAAATATTTGTGGAATGTAAACCCTATTAAGACAACAACACTTGAAACATACTCCAGAGATAAATGGGGCATGTAAATATGCATAATTGTACTCATTTTGTACACAGGATAAGCTAGTGATTTTATCTGTTTTGAACTTTGGATTTGTGACACAGTTATATAGTGGGCACTACAAATCAGCATTGGCCATAAAGTTACTATGTTTGCTGCTATGGGGTGGATACAGGCACTGTAGCTGTATATTACCAATAAATCAATTAAGAATGGAAATCATTATTTTCCACTGCTCATTATTGCTGAAATAAAGAATTTCACTGGTCATACTCACTATCACTGTCATCAGTTTTCATCATCATTGCAATCAAAATCTTCACCCGTTGACGATGAGTGACGAGATATCTCGTCATGAGGTCTATGGAAAATGTGTGTTTAAGCAAAAAAGTCCTCACAGGGTTAAAAATCAGAATCAACATCACCATCAGCCACTTATCAATAACAACAAGAAGAAGAACAATAACAATAACAATATCATTTCCATCACCATAATCACTTTCACCAACACTATCAAAATGATCTTCACCACCACCACTGTCATTATCATATTCACCATCATCATCATCATCATCATCAACACCATCACCACCACTACCACCATTTTCATCTTCATCATCGTCATCACCATCATCATGCACCACCACCATCATCTTCATCTACACCATCATCACAACCACGATCTTTATCATCATTATCATCATCATCATCATCATCATCATCAACATCAACATCAACACCAAAATCCTCCTCCTGTCCTCCTCCTCCTTCTCATCGTTATCATCATTATCCTCATCTTTTCTAATCAATTCTCAACCTCATAGTAAAGTTTCCATCTATTGCAGTTGCTAGTCCTCTATGAACCAACGGTGCCAGCAGGATCGACCTACATTATACAATTCAACAGGAAAAAGTGCATACACCTTACAAATGTTTCAGCACTACCATCTTTTTCTAAATTTCAATTCACCATGAACAAAAGCACTAAAAGAGCAGGCCTGTAGTTAATGTACCAGTAAATTGAACTATCTACTCCTGATGTGAAGTAAATGCCAGTGGCATCATTCCATATTATTTGTTTATCATAAATTATGGCTATGAACAAAATGCTTGTATATCCTAATTAATTGACTAGTGGGCGAAGTAAACATGCAATTTATCCATTCTACATCATAATCCAAGTTTCATAATAAATTTTCCCGAATCAGATATGGCTGTGACATTGGTGACTTGTCGTGTCTAGATTAGAGCTACGTCAGAATACATGCCTGGAGCTACAAACATGGAACCTAACAGACCAGTGGTGGATAAATTGAATTGTTGTAATTTGTTAGCTGTATATGGATGGGAGAGAATCTTGCCTGTCTGCTAAGAACTAAAAACGGCAGTAAACGGATAGCCTTGGCTTGCGCTTTCAAGAGAGTGACATCCCATTTCTTTAATCCAGGGAAGAATTGGGAAGGAGGGTTAGCAATTATTTATCTTCGTTCAGATTTATAGCGCTTCTTGTTGGGTGATTGTACATATGTGAATCATACATCTAAGTTATTAAGGTTTGCCATTAAACTGCTGCAGCGTCAAGAGTACTCTTTGTGTAGGAAATACTACCCCCCCCCCCAAAAAAAAAGCAGATGCTTTTGCATTTTATACGGTATGCTTGTAGGAATTCATTTCTGCTAATCAAATCTCTTTTATGTTCATGCTTTAGGACTGCTATTCAGCCATATCAAGAGAGATATTAATGAAAATATACACATACAAAAAAAATCTACATATACAATGATGATGAATGTGACATTTTACATACACAAAATTTTCAAAATTGCAGCTTTTCATTTACTTATTCTTTCATTTATTCTTCTTTATTAAGAAGAAGGCAGAAGAGCAGGTGAAGAATGCCAGTCAGAGAGTTATGATAAGTAGCATAGTTTTCATGATGGTGGTTGTAGTGGTAGTAGCAGTAGTAACAGTAGTAGTAGTTATAGTAGTAATAGTAGCAGCAGTAGTAGTAGAAGTAGTAGTAGTAGTAGTACATGTAGTAGTAGTAGTAGTAATAGTAGTAAAAGTAGTAGTAGTAGTAATAGTAGTAAAAGCAGTAGTTATTGTTGTTGTAGCAGTAGTAAAAGTAGAAGTAGTTGTATAGTAATAATAGTAGTATTAATTGTTCAGTAGTAGTCATAGTAGTAGTAGTAGTAAATGTAGTAGTAGTAGTAGAAGTAGTAGTAGTTCAGTAGTAGTTGTAGCAATAGTAGTAGTAGTAGCAGTAGTAATCATAGAAGTTGTTGTAGTAGTATAGCAATGATAGATGTAGTAGGAGTAGAAGTAGTACAACAGTAGTAATACATTACTAGCAGTAATAAAAGTAGCAGTGTAATTATGGCGGTGGTGGTGGTACTAATAATACTAACATCGACTACAGACCTACATGTAAGTCATCATTAGCGTAAATCTGTGATGTCATCTTATTCACTGGGGAAGGGGGGTCTATTCATTCATCCCCCCTTGATGAATATGATACATGTATAATAGATTTTTGCCAGTGTAAGTCATTTATATACAGTGTATGCTTTCTCTTTCATTGTCAAAAGTATATCAAAAATTGGATGGGAGGCAACAACAACAACAAAAACAACACCAAATAAAACCCTTACCTCCCATTATAATCCACCCTCAGTATCAGCTTATCAATAATCCCTGCACATTAGCTCTCACTTCGTGAAAGCACTTTCTAAATTTGTCTCTTGCTGGCCTAAATTTCACTCCTGATTAGTTCCCTGCCATTATTTTCTGAGTTGAGGCAGGTGATGGACGACATCATGTTCCCAGAAAAGGGTCTATACTTAGAGCAGTGTCAGTCTAACACAGAGTCAAGGTCACATGTTATGCTAATGACACCAATCCACAATTTCATTGCTTATATTTTGTAGATATTCTGAGATTGCTGGATGAAAATTGAAGGTTATTGCTGTCATGTTTATAGACTATACAGTACAAGTAACATGTAGCTTATTTGAGTTAATTGTTTGCACTTCGGTTAACATAAGTTATACTTAATTTGATCTCAATACGACATGCAGATGTTTGATTATGAACACGTACTTATATTATGTCTTGCATCTAGAACACTTTGTATCATAATGCTCATTATCAAACACTGTACAGAAGTACATTCACTTGCATTTTTACCACTCAAGTTCATTAATGCTTGGTCAATAATGGATATGTTCACAAACACAAACAAACACAAATATACATACTGTATACACATACACATACATCATGTATCACGTACAACATAACAGCATAATAACGATCGATAGACACATTATAAATACATCACATACATTTATAAACACAAAAAAACATATACATGTACATACACATAAACACGCAAACATACACACACATACACTGTAGTATAGATTATATTTCATAACAAAGCCGGTACAAAACACACATATGGATGGAAATCAATATTTTCCTGGTACTGTGATTGTATACAACCATGGAGTTTAGTATTTGGTCTTAATTAGATCTGGACTTGGTAGCAGCGCTATCCTGTTGCATCGTATTGAAGTACATGTATACACATGACTGAAATCCATAAATTCCTGAGAGGATATCATTTTTTGTGTTAGATCTATGACATCATTAGAAATCTATGATGCAAAGGGTTAAGGAGACTGAATGTTTAAATTATGTTGTATTATGTAATATGTTTGTTGTGTACTGTGCATATGTACATGTAGGTATGTGTACATATAATGTAAGTACTATGTGTGTGTATGTTTGTTTATATGTTTATGTCGGTATATGTATGTATATGAAATGAATGCATATAATGTACATACATGTATGTTTAGGTAGATATAAGTGTATGTATGTGCTTGTGTATAATACAGAAGGTAATAATTATTTGGAGTATAAATGTATCAGAGTCACAAAAGCAGTCCCTCACATACACATCAAGGTAACTTCAACAATGGTTTTCAGAACATTTCTGTCTGAATCCATACATTTTAGTGTCAGTCTGTTTGTGTATAATACCGCATGTATGTATTTTGCGTGTGTTTGTTTATTTGTGTACAGTGTTTGCGTAAAGATTCTTTGTGTATGTTTGTACAATATTTTATGTGGATGTACATGTACATGTGTGTGTATGTACTGTATGTTTACCAGTGTACATGTATGTGAATGAAAGTGTATGTATGTATGTATGTATGTATGTATGTATGTATGTATGTATGTGTATGTATATGTAGTATGTGTTTACAGGAGGTATATATGTATGTATACTTATGTATGTTTGTGTACGTAACAAACTGTGTGTATATTTAGACGTGTGACTTCCGCATAATTACACCTCCAGTCTCTCTGCAGTCATTAGTATGCATGGTGGAACATGAGATGAAGTAATTCTGAATAATGGAGACCTTGGCTAGCTTCTTGTGCTTGTAAGTGGGCATACTGATTGCTGTACAGCCCGCGGTCACAGTGATGCTTTCTTGCAATCATCCTGACTTCTTAGCAGCTCGCATGACTTCTTAGTAACTCGCATCTTGAAATAGGCTCAAGGGCATCCACTCTCTCATCTTGTGGCAAAGATGATGATGATGATCTTAGAGGCAAGATTTTTCACAATTTCACAGTGATCCTGTTCCCGGAAAATGAACTGAGAGACATCATCTTGCACAGTGATGCAACTGTGATTTTTGTTTTATTATTTGGAAAAGTGGAGAATATTGAAGATGGATTTTTTTTTCTCATAAGTATGGTCCTTCATCCATTGGGGATGACGGGTTTGCAGAAAGGCAGAGTACATCTCATATTCAGAGATGACTGGCTTCCAGAAAATAATTTCACTCAAATTAAGCTTAGTATTGTCTACAAATGCCTTTGTCCCATAAATCATACATGACCAGTACAAATGCTGTAGAAAATCTTCTCTGAATGTGAGATGTGAATTACTGGGATTCTGTACAAGTCTATCATTTATTTCATTTTCTATTGATCTACTTGTTGATCTATTCCAAATATGAGATTTTCCTGAATTTCGCATATGATTAAATGTAGCATAAACACACATGGACAGATACAGCCACTGGATGATATGTGCTGCGCATTTTGAAGTCTGCTTTCTTTTTGAATACTAAAATGACCACTATGAGCAAGGTAAAAATGTAATAAATTTACTGAATGAGAAATACAAGTCAAAATAACACATGAATAGCATATACTAGCCTATTGCTAGGTGTTTTTTCAGATGGTATTTTTATCATAGAGTCTTCATCAAATACCCATGGATAGTCTAGTAACAGTACAATTATATTGAATCTATAGACAAGAAAAAATATGAATCATACAAGAACAATGGGAGCGACATAACCCATAGATGGCTGGCACAAAATGTTGATTTGAAAAAGGCAAAAATGGATGTTTACAATTTATGACTGCATTAATGTGTACACTATACACTTTACAGCGATTATCACTAGAAGGTATAATAGCCCGCTAGTACATGTACAGGCAATAGCACATTTAGTCTTGGAACGTGGGGTACTGCCCACATAATGTATACATTTGTAATGCATGGCTGAAATGCACAATATACAGGTACTATTAAAATGCATTGCTGCTAGCTAATACTGGTGAATCAAAATTACAACATCACAGGGTTCTTTACAAATTACATCCAACGATCTTTTTGCTTTACACATTTATTTCCATCCATGGGAGGGGGGGGGGGATTGAGGATGGGAGGGGGAGTCAGGGGCTGAATATTAAGTGAATGATATTTGGTCTCGTCAATTTTATCTGTTTCCATGAAATAACCAATTTGTATTATATGGCACATACTTGTACATGTAGTCATTACAAAGTCTAGCTGAGGAACAATATGCTTCCTGAAAGAATGCCATCAACAAGCCAAGCATATGGAAAACAGTCACTTAATGA
>JZLH01S0018763.1:0-12566 GCA_001188425.1 Eucidaris tribuloides | reverse complement strand
TACATTTAGCATGTACAATAGCATGTAACAGATTATCACGAATTTATAACAATACAGAAGGGCTATGTGCACATACATACCTTCTGGTGTAGCAGAGCTCTGTGAGTCACTGGGTTTATATCACTGTTTGTTGTCTTCCCTCCCCCTTTCTCTCCCCTCCCCTCCCCCTACTCTGTGGTTATGTTATTATTTACAACAGCTCCTATCAGTGTGAGGAGCCAGCCGTTCATATTATAGCTTTGTGCAAGCCAAGACAGCTGTCCGGAAACTGTATATGTCAGGCAATTACATACATGCTGCAATTCTTGTATTCCCCTCTCCAAGTTACAGAGTACTCGGTAAACCGCTCCGGATATTTTGGCAGTGTTTGTGTGTCAGTAATGTTAGTTCCACACATCTTCTATTTTTGTTTGTTATGATCGTTATCGAGTCTTCGCTCCACTCAGATGAGCAGCTCTGCTCCGACCCGTAGCTAGCGTGTTTCTCCAGTTAGGACCACGTGTGACTTTTCCATAATGGTCTTTGCACCCTCGACTGTCACGAAAAGGTCATCCCTGAAGATTCTATGCTGAATGACGTGCTGGATCTACCACTGATATAGATACATGCCTGTCTGTGTGTCTGTTTGTGTGTGTATGTGCTGAGCTAGCTGTCATACCTGGGCGTGTGTGTCATTTGGTCTTTTTGGTTCTACCGTGCACTGCTATGTATACACGACACACAGTCCGCCCCTATCTTCTTGGAGTGGTCTTGAACATCTTATCGATGATTTGCTTCTGCAAAATTGCATTTACGCACTGCTTTTCAGAAGTCAACGGTGTGTAAGGTTACATTAGGAATTCATAAACTATTTGGAATTTACATTTTCGTGAGAGAATTGCATTCCCAGGGTTGGAAGATATATCGTGCTAGTCAAGAAGAGGTCTTGAATCACTGCGAAGCTTGTGGATTAGATACAACACTTTTTGACTGAGGAGACCATCTTTTCAATCTGTTTTCATCTTTTCTGCATTAAGAGACAATTGTCTTCCTAGCATTGAAGATATATTGTGCTAGTCAAGTAAGAGTTCTTATATCAGTGCGAAGCTTGTGGATTGGAAGCAACTCCTTTGGACTGAAAAGGAGACCATAACCTTTCAAATCTTTTCTGCATCTTCTCGATGCAATTACCTTCGTAGTGAGTGTTGAAGATATATCGTGTGAGTAAAACAAGAGGTCTTGTATGATTGCGAATCTCGTAGATTGGAAGCGACACTTTTTGGACCTAGAAGGAGCCATCTTTTAACCCACTTTCTCCTGTGAGCACACTGGATTACAAATTTATTAAAAACTGGATTGCACTTGCTTGTTTTGTAACCGTATGGATTAGAAGAAAACCGTTTCTCAGTCATGGCTAGTAAAACGGCATCGTTGCCTCGGAAGTCGCGGTACACTCCAAGATATCGTAAGTACCATCATGAATGCCATTGTGCTTACTTAAGTAGTAAGGTATGAACATGAACCCTTCCATTGTCACAACTCCAAAACTTGTAAACATGTATACCAGTAGTTGGACCACAGAAAGCATCCAAAAGGTTAATCATTTGCTTTGATGTGCAGGTAGAGAAGCTGTCCATTAACGCCACTATGCTAATGACCTTAACTGCAACGCTTTTGTGTAATTTCTAGTGCAGTTGTAACGAGGTTGGAAATTTACATGGATGACGCAGCAAATGTTTGGGTGACAATTTTCTGTTTCTTCTTTGTTTGCTAGATGATGGTCTGTAAACTGTTCTAAATTGTAGGGTGGGGTACAGTGGTAAGGGAGGATTATAGTGCCGATAATAATGTCATGTTTTAATGAAAGTGAAAGGTTTTGCAGAGAGAATTTAAAGATGCAAAATAAATTTGCTGTTCATCTCTGTATTATCAAAGTTAATGATAAATAAGATCAAATGCTTGATCTGATATTTTTTAATGACTCGGAAAAAGAGTGACCCAACAGGGTTTGAACCTGAAACCTACTGATATCCGGTCAGCGGCACAACCACCAGGCTACGCTGGGTGACTGCAATGCCACGGTTTACTTGGTTACAAATACCCGAGAATCACTCCTTACGTCTGATCTCATTAATATTTGATAAGCCCCCAATGTCATGTTTATTGTTAATTTCATGTATATTTAAATAAAATAAAAAACAAGTTCCAGGAGAAAAAATGATCAACATTTGTTGCAAATGTTGTCTGAAGATTAACATTGTCTTCTTTTTATAGAAAGTTAAGGCTAATTTATCATCTAAATTTAAAAAATAAGGTGGCATCATTTTTTTATATTTATAAATTTCCAATCTTGGTCACAACATGTACAATACAAAGACTCAAATTAGTTTTTCAGTTTTTACATTTCTATCAGATATTTTTTTTACAAAGTAAATAGAATATCAAATGTAAATAAAGAGAAGTAGGTCAGAATGATACACCAGTGTTTATTTTTACTACCTAACTAGTTTTGGAAATAGATTCTATTTAAAACAGCACGCCTTATCATACATTCATTTCTTCACAATACATCAAAGACATCCCAGTTGACTTTTTTCATCATTAATCCAGCATCCATCGTGTTGTTACTAACTAGGTGACATACCTTATTATCATCTCACTAATGACTTTAATACAGGCAATTAGAGTGTCGCTATTATGAGCCCAATTACTCAACTCATTAGAAGTAACTACTACGCTCAGTTTTCAATAGATATGCAGAGATCATTTTAATGTGAAATTATTCAGACATTTGATGTGTCTTATGACTGGAAGGTATTACTTTTGATGATTAAGTTGAGTGAATTATTTAAAAAGCAGGATAAAGTTGGTTATAAGGTCATGTGTTGTATGGTGGGACCCCCAAATACCTGGTGGCGTTACATTTGTCAGTCCTCTTCTTAAATGAACTTGATGCATCAGAGCTATCCTTTATTGAATTATGATGAATATGGGCTCATTCTGCAGCAAAATTACTATGCTTTTGAAATCTGATAAGCAATCTTGCATTACGATCTGTTTAATTAGTGAAAAATGCAAAAATGTGAACAAGGGTAAATCTGGTGGATAAGCGGAGGAGGATAAGCGGAGGAGGAGTATGTACAAACTCTATGGGGAAATTGCAAATTCAACTGTACACTTTTGTTTTTCCTACTATTTGCAGCAGATAAGCTATCTTGGAGTTATGAAATGCATCTGACTAACTTGACACATGTTGTACTTAACAATTCTCAAAAGTAAAAGTGACATTAATTGTCTTCAAGGTCATTAATACTTATTAATGACTGGTGTAGCTTATGCTTGCCATTGACTTGTACACGTTATGAAGCATGAAAGTACTGAATGTAAGGACACACATGTATGTTCACTTCAGGGCTACATTTTGGTTGAAAGTTTTAAATACACTCTACTGATTCATTTATTAAACAATATTCTACTAATTAATCTCTAAAATTTGTTAATTAGGTTTAGTAAACTATTTGATTAATTAGTGTAATTAATGTTATTGTAACAAATTTTGAACATATTTTGCCACACCCTTTATCACTACATCTGAAATTCGAAAAGTAGTAAAACCATACATTTTCTTAAAGCTGAAAGTGTGCTCTTTCACACCATGACATCAATTTTGAGCCATGACTTAATACTGACAGGTGCAATGAGTTGTCATCAATATCACAAAATTATACATTTTTTGTGATATCACCCTTAATTTTTTTTACACACCTTGTAAAGCAACTTGACCTTGGCTGATTGAGATTCTCTGAAGTATAAGCTTTCAGAAAATGTATACTTTTGTTGGTTTCTGATAAGTATTTTTTGAGTTATATTGGTTCAAATGCAAGAAGTGACAAAATTCATAATTTTGGTGCCTGTAACGCAAAGGGGCCCCACCATACGACACATGACCATAAGATACATGTATGGTTTCAATTACTAAAATATGCTGAGCTGAAGTAGGATGTGTAGCCATAATGACATATTTCAGGCAATCGAGACAGAATGCTCCGAAGATGCATGCTTTCAAAAGCAATGACCGGAATTAGCTAGATTTCATTTTTATTTGTTTTTGTTCCTTTCCTCACAAAACAGGAGAGTGTGTAAACTATTAAAATTAATTAAAGAAGAAGCCATTCAAGTTTAATTAGTGTGTACACATTAAAAGTGCATTAGTGAATTAAAGTTAGAGGTAGTGGATGCCTTCAGAATTGATATCCATGTAACGTAAGTACTAGGATATTTCTGTCCATGTAGAGCTACTTTCGGAATAGTCATTTTGTATTTTCCTCGTGGGGAATGGAAGGGGGCGGGGGTGGGGCTGGGGAGGGCAATAGTGATTTCAATTGGAGATTTAGTGATACCAGTTGTTTGTAGCACAAATATTTTGTACTTGAGGCCATAACATGTCTGTGTGTTGAGCCAGATTGTCTAACTTTGAGGAGAAGACAAATAGAAAATGTTATTGCAACTACTAGAAGTGGTTCTTGTACAAATGTTTCACTTGTTTTGATATAAAAATGCATTAATAATACAATGTCAACTGCATTGCCCTCTGTCATTGTGTGTTGGTTGTTTTGTTTACATAACATGGATGTGTTGAGCAGAACAAACAAAACTTATGTGAAAGGAATGTTTTTGTCATATAAAGATGTAAATTTGAGATAGGGGTAGCCCGACAAACTGGAATAAAGGGCAAAGGTTTCCATTCTTCACGTTTCATTGCAATGGAGCTAAAAAAAAAAACGTAGTTAAGATAGGGAGGTGTTGAATTGCGAGTATTTTCAAAAGGTTTTTCTCTTGATACCAGAACAGTATAAATGCTAGTACACAAGATATATTTTACATTGCAAGAAACGTAATGCAACATAACATGTATCCAGGAATCTTGCCAGATCACCATCTTGTCAAGTTTGAATGCTAAGATTTAGCTGAAATTAATTTACTTATTGTGTGTGTACTGTTTGTAGCTCTGATATAACAAAAATTGTTTATACTTCAGAATCAGTAAGAGCAAAATATGACTACCAAGATTTTCTCAGTGCAAATTATTTTAACTCTGTGTTTAAAAAGTTCTGTAATATATAGGCTTGACAATATCATATCTTTTTCTTGTGACTGTTGTAGCAATTAGACAATTGGCATTCATCTAAAAATAGAATTGAACTTCATGTGGAATGAAATTGAGATATTACAAAGTCTGGGCTAAGTAATAGTCCCAAGTTCATTGTGAGGTAATACTCACTAATTACATTGTTCCTGTTGACTAACGGTTACACATGCCCCTACTGCCAACAGAGTGATTTTGCTACACTAGTGTTGCCAGCTTATCGTTTTTGTGTGTGCATGTTTAGTGATATTTTTTTCCCCATATTATGTCTCATTCTAAGTTTTATGATGAAAATTTCTCAAACGTTGAGTGTGGCAGTTTCATTGACAGTCAATATGGAAGCAATCTTCATGAAAGGATACAAATTTCTGCATTTCACCTTGTTGGTATACAGTATGATATTGGTGTAGTAGAAATCAAAATAATTAAGAAGGAACAACTTTGGGATATAAATTCCTATTAAGAGCATGCAGGCCTACGTGTCCAGGATTCACAATATGTATCATTACCAGTACTCAAAAATGTCAAAGTCAATTTGTACATATTTCTAAGAAGTATTAAAAAGAATGCATGTTTACTGACATTATCTGAGACTGTACATTGTAACAGTTTCAAACAGACTGTATTGAATTGTCACAATTGGATTCCCATAAATTCTATGAGCACAATCAGTGAATACCTAACCTTTGCAGCATTTCAATGCATGTCTGGTTTTGTACGAGGTTTCTTTACACATCGACACAGTTATATTCAGATGCAGTACTCCATTATTATCTATGGTACATCTATCTGTCATTCATATTAGTTTCATTCTTGCATAGCAAACACAACAATGTGTGCACACATGTATCAAACATGGCTTTATTGTTGACTTGCTGGTGACTAATGCTATCTCACTGTCGTCTCTGCATAAGTCATTTCACAGTCTGCTCTCTGAACTTCTCAAGGTTGTTTTGATTTGCAGTCACATTCGCAACAGTGGAAGGAGTCTGCTTAAAGTGTACCAATACCCTGGATAATTTGTTTCCTATAACATGTAGAATACATTTGTGGCATGCCCTCTGCAAAGTATTACTCCGACATTTGTTTATTGGGGTTTGAATGTAAATTTCAAGAAGTAAGTATAAATAAAAACGACTTACAATAGACTAGTCGATCACCCGATTCTATCAATCAATCGATTACTCTATCGATAATTTGTCCGCGTACATCTTAAAGGGAGAAGGCACCGGCAACTAACAGGCATAAGTTAAGAAAACATTTGAGTTCTTGCCAACCAATCAGATCGCACGTACACATTGCTGAAACCGACCAAGCATGACACATGCATGCCACCCGACGTGTGTTAGTCACGCCGTAGTAATGTATGCACTGTTTGAATCGATAAGCTCCTCCCCCCTATGACTGTTTCTGCAAGTTTATCTTAAGACAAGGCTTGCAAAGACATAAAATAAACACAAATTAACTAATTTATAGGGCCTTGCTGAGAGTGAGTGTCACACAGTAGCCCTTATTTAGGCTGTCTTTATCACCATATACCATAATTCCCACAATACTCTCAATGCCTCTTTATTTCTTAACTTATGCCTGTTAGTTGCCGGTGCCTTCTCCCTTTATTCATTAACACACACCCAGTGTATCGATCTATATCGATACTGAACTTCGATAGTAAAGCGAAAACTGTACGCGTATAGCCAGAACGCGCACACATAGAAATCGATGTTTACGGAGCAGAAGTTAAATGCACAGGGCACAAGTTCCGGAATATTGTACACATTATGATCTGATTTATCAAAATATGGATTGCTTCACGGGTTAAGACAACTGAATTATTATTTGTTGTGTATTTTAGTTGTACACAAATTTTATTTTTAGGGTATTGGTACACTTTAATTGGCAAGCGGAGTTTGAATAAGACCTCTGTGCTTCTGGTTTGAAAAAACTGTTGTATTGAAATTATTTGCTCCAAGTATAGCGAACTGCCAGTTACGCACAAATACGTAGTCAACCATTGATTTTCTGTCCAAAGTATAGCAGATATAAAGCTGGAATGGAAGTACTCCTCATTACAGATTATAATCAAGATCATTTTCTACGGTTTCTGCTGTGAAAATTTCATAGAAAAATGTGTCCTCCTTCAGGCTCCTTGGTAGAAAACCCTGTTACTAAGGTACATGTCGATGAATGTGTTTTGTGTAAAGTTGTTGTTCAATTGCTATCATCCTGATTCAGTTTTGCGTATGATAGTCTATTTTCTGTACTGAGCAAACTGAAGTCAATCCTACCTTTGAAATACATTTCAGCAATATGTAAAATGTTGGTATATTTCAAGTCATTCAGTCATTGAAGCATTTAGAATGGTTGTGAATGCTGTTATGTCTCTTTAATCATCTTATTTTCTTCATCTTACTTTTGGACTTGAAGTGTTTTCAAAGTGCTTGATTAAATTAGGTATTGAGGTTTTCTCCATGACAGAGTGGCTTCATCCTCTATGTTATAAGTGGTCCTGCCTGAAGTATGTAACCATTTTTCCACACAGCCTAACAAGGTCATGGAGAGTGTCAACTGCTGACCTTATCTGAGTGTTGGATGAAAAGTTTTAAACTGCTTTCATTTGTCATAGAGCTACCAACTTCTTATGGTTTTACCATATTAAGTATTTGTGAAAAATGAATAATTATGATTTTCAAGTAATCTATTTAAAAAATTAGATTTGGATGATGAATGTTTATAATTTCCCCATTTAATGAAAGAAATATTTGTTTCTTGCTTCAAAATATGTTTTTGTTGTTGTTTTGATGTTTTTATCCACAAAGTTTTGGCTTTTTTGGGAGGGGGGGGGGGAGGGGGAATTGCATTGATGTTATGTATGAGTAATAGTTTTGCTTGATGTGAATACAGTAGGTCACTACAAAACAGTTCCATCCATTTAATCACGTTTGATATCTACTGATTGATGGCATGTTCAATAATTTTGTGATCTTCAATTAACATTTTGTCCATTTCTGACTCTTTATCATTTCAGCTCCTCCCCCAGCCACCAAGACAACCGCTGCCGATGAAACTGACAGCAGCAAGCCAGTAAGTCCTTCTTTTTCATCTTCTTCATCTTATCATCATCATCATCATCATCAACTTCATCACCCTTACTATTATCACAACCACCATCGTCACCTTCAACATCATCATCATCGCCACCGCCACTGCTGCCGCTGCTGCCACCACCACCACCACCACCACCACCGCCATCACCACCATCATCACCTTCACCATCATTTCTCACCATCATTGTCATTGTCACCGTCATCATCATCATCATCATCATCATCATCATCATCGTCGTAATGAGCAGCAGCAGCAGCCTCATTTTTAATATCATCATACCTGTAACGAGCTTCATAACAAACTATCACTAATTACAACTACATGTATATCAGTCATGACTACATGTAGATACTGTCTTAATCCATGAACTAAATATACTCTTATTAACTATTTCATCAGACTATCATGAAAATCTAAAAATCTACAACCTTTATCTTAGAAAGTATGCACAACTTTAATTCCTTTGTAAAAAAAAAATATATATATATATTATTTTACACTTCAAAAGTCAAGTGATTTATGATTTGGTGAAATAAAATTCTCCCGGCAAACAACTTCATGTGGAAAAGGTATGCAAATTAAGTGGAGGATAAGCTCTTAGAAAGAAGAGGATTAAAACCCTGTGCTCATTTCAGCATACTTCATGTTCATTGCACTCATATCCCATGCAGGTAGACCTGCATTTTTAATTGTTTTATGTAATAAGACAATTTACTCATTATCAGACAAAAGTGAATAGTTGTCATTATATTTATTTCTTTACTTATCTTTACATCAATTCTTGTTTAAATCCTTCCTTGTATTAGTTGATTTTTTTTTGTGGGGATGTGGATACACACTCAATCAAATAATTCATACATTTAAGTCAATTATTTTATATCTACCCCAAAATACAATTGGTATGTGTAAAGTACTATTAACAACAGCATGTTGAATTCCGATTATCTACATATACATGTATCTTTCTACATATTTCTGTGTTTCTGCTAAATGTTTTGAGGCATGTTTCCATGTTACTAACATTGTTTGAACTTTGGAGTGTGTATATATATCATTACTGTCTTAAATGTATTTACCAAATTTATTTTAATACTTGTTTCTTATTCATGTTGATGAATAATTTTTCCTATTCTGTTGCTCGCAGATTCATTCATCTAGCCAACACAGATTTTTGTGTATTTTTCCACTTTGCATGTTCATTCATTTTAAGTTTCTTTGTATTTTTTCAAAAAACTTTTTTCTTACTTCCTCCTTGGGTCATATAATTTTGGAGATTACTGTATGCTACATTATCAACTAAGTATTATCAACAACATAATAATTGAAACATCAAATTGATCAGCACAAGAAAAAAAATTGCTATCATATGTTAGGCAGAATAAATTACTTGTTTTTCATGTTATCAGTTATATCAAAATATGTCAATGTTATAATGGCATGTGTTGTGTGCTGCTAAAAAAAATATATTATGGTGAGTGTGCAAATTTCAAGTCAAATAAGGAAGTCTAAAAATGTAACTGATAGTCACACCAAAATAAGTTACAGCAAAGTTATTTGTGACAGTTTTGAGAAACAAACATTCAGAAGGCAAACCACAAATGAAAGATTCAAATAAAAAACTGAAGAAACAATTATTCAAAGTAACTGAAAAAATAGATTAAAAACTACATATTAGTTCAGAGGGTCTGACTAAACTAAGTATTTCTGTATTTCCTAAGATTTCCTCTCCAATTTCAATTAACTAGTCAAAATCATTACCAAAATATACAGGTTTTTCGGGGTCTGTTCATGAATTTTCTCCTTTCCCCAATATAACCATGTCCTTGTAGTGCTGTTGTTGCCATTTTTGATATCAATGTGTTTTGGACATACAGTTTATCAATATTTCAACATGTTTCTCTGTATGTCAACATAAGGAAACTAAGAAAAATCAACAAAACTGTAATCAGATTTATGAATACAAAAGATTCTTTTTTTGAAGATTCCCCAAACTCATAATTTCAACTCTATTCTATTTTTAGCTAATTTTATGTCCATTTTAACAAAGACAAGCATATTAATGCGTACACTCAAACTACAGTTCCATACATCCATACAAAATGGCTGGCCAAATTTAATTCAGAGTGTTGTCAACATGATGTTGACATAGAAATGAAAATTGGGAAATTTGGTAAGAAGACAACACCACTACTTACCCTTTTCTCACGCACCTCTATACACCATTATTACATCCAAAAGACCGCCTGTCCGGAACCGCGGGACCCGTCTGCCATGGAATACGAAAGCCAAAAGTGCCATCACTAAAACAACAGCTGTAAGAGGGTTTTGGGAGCCGTGAAATGAGCGCTCTCTGTGTTGCAGGTGCCCACCATTTTACACTAACAACCCATGATGCATTCCACAGTGCATTTTAACTTGTCAATTTCAAGCTATAAAGTTGTGTGTGGTATTCGAATATCTTTTCAAAAGTCACACCAAACTTTTCTACTAACCATGTGCAACAGACATGAAAGACAAATTCCTTTAAATTGCAAATTTTATTTTGATTTGATTTTGATTTAATTTATTTATTTCTGCATTTTCTACAAATTTGTCTTGTGGAATACAAAATATCGGTAAATCAGTTTGTATGTAATGAACTTGTGATATTTGATTTGGAAGTATCTTTTGTTCATTGTTAATTTCGATATATGATTTGTGCATGTTCTTATTTTTCTTGTCTTTGTGGGTGCATTACGAAAAAATTTGACACATATTGTCAATTTTTCTCTGGAATTATGTATAATTATGTATCCCATTAATTAATACCCCAGCATGTTTAACCCTATGCAACCAGATCTTGTTACCAAAACACCAGTAATATTGTACATTGTCAGTTGTCAGTGGGAGTGATAATTTTTTTCTGCGTTTCTCACAGGCTGCTCAAAAGACGCAACCCAAGAGGGCGGCATCATCAACGACGACGAGAAAAACACCAAGCAGACCATCTACAGGTAGGGTAATGACTTTACCCCGTTACAGATGATTAATTTCTATTATACTGTAAAACGAGGAATTTTCATAAATTTTGCCAGGAGTTGAGATTCAGAAAGTAAAATGCATACAGAAGTTTGTATCAACACACCTTTTTGAATGCCAGTACAAGACTTGGTCAGTTATTTGCGAAAGTTTTGTGTATGCAAAATGACCATTGGCTACTATCTGCAAGAGGGTCATATTGTCAAAGTTTAGTGTTTACAGTAACACACATTCTTGATAGATCCTAGTCAGAGAAATGTCCTTAGTCTCCAACAAGTTCAGTGTACATGAGCAAGAAGTATCAGTTTCATACATTTGATGTGATATTACTTACTTGCCGAGGTAAACAAAGAAGAAAAAATGAAAAATAAAATACAGTAAAATTTTACAGAGATGTATCATCTTAAAAGGATGATATGTTTATTTTACGATGTGAGGTTATCAATAAACTGAGTGCATTTGATTTAGTGTTTATCTTGCATTATGAAAGGTACATAAAAATACCATCCTGTAGTTATTGTACCTGCAAAATAATTACTGCCAAATTGTTGTGTTCCAGGAACGACCAGTGCTGGTGCAGTAGATGAAGAAACATTTCTGACAAGCTTCGAAGATGTTCCTAGTGCCTCGGTGAGTGACCGATTATACCGCCAGTGACTTGAGCTAAATGAGTCATGTGCTTTATGCCCTATGATCTGAGCAGTTTAATCTATAACAGTGGCCTCTCAGGACTGGATTCACTAGACAGGGCTCAAACCATCTTTTTTGTCAAATAATTGCTTTCAGGGAGGCGAAGTGGTGTAGTTGATTGTTCTCTGTGTTTTACTCAGAGGGGTTAGCGTTTTGAATCTCAAAGGGTGCATGGCAATTTATCCACATTGTTACTCCAAACCTGGGAGAGAAATAGGGACTTGGTGGAAACTTGGGTAATGATAATTGCAGAGCCCTCTTGGAGAGCAGTGTTTGTTACTGAAGAGGCTACCGTGAGTAAATAAGACTCTCCTCCTCCTCTTCCTCCTCCCCCTCTTCTTCCTCCCCCTCTTCCTCCTCCCCCTTCTCTTCCTTCTCCTCCTCCTACTTTTCCACTTCCTCCTCCCATTCCTCTCCTCCTCCTCTTTCTCCTCCAGCTTTTCCACTTCCTCTTCCCATTCCTCTTTCTCCTCCTCCTCCCCCTTCCTCCTCCTCCCCTCCTCCTCTTACTGCCCCTCCACTTCCTCCTCCTCCTACCCCTCCTCCTGCTCTTCTTCCTCCTCCGCTGCCTCCTCCTCCTACCCCTCCTCCTGCTCTTCTTCTTCCTCCACCTCCTTCTCCGTTCTCA
>JZLH01S0018743.1:1839-20801 GCA_001188425.1 Eucidaris tribuloides | reverse complement strand
AATAAAGGTGCTTAGATTTGAAGATTCTCGTTGCAAACGGACTGGTTGCATTTTCCACTGAAATTGAGTTACTAATATCAACACAGTTACCACCTCCTATTATAAACCATGTTAGAGATCTAGACTTTTTTATAGTCCACCTGGGGTGATGTTTATCCATGCATACCTTGCCAGTGGCAGCATATTAAAAAAAATAAATATGTATTCTTGGATGTTCATTTGTCCATTTAAGCACTATTATGTAGCTCAGATTTCAGAGTTTGACAGTTTTGTTGTTGTTGTGTTTGTCATTAATTTGCACTTGCTACTGAGTTGCACGGCATTGTATAACCCTACGTTCGATTAGAATTTCTAATGTAGTGCGCAAATGAAGCAGTGAAAAGTGTAAATCCAAGCAGTCATTAAAAAAATTTCAAATTAAAAGTCTCTGCGTGGCCGGTTCGGCTAAACACACTCCGTGTATATACAGTTAGCTGTATTGAAAATACGCCACTGGTTAACGATTATTACCAAGGTCATTCATTCTTCGATGTCTTGAAAATGACGGAATCATTTCAAAACTTTTGTACTCTTGGCTGTTCATTTATCCATTTAAATCACGGCCGTCACTAGAGGTGTATGTGTGTTTGTTTGTGTGTGTGTGTGTGTGTGTGTGTGTGTGTGTGTGTCTGGTGGGGTGTCTGTGTCTATGAGTGTGTCTGTATGTGTGTGTCTGTATGTGTGCTTGTGTGCTTGTGTGTGTGTGTGTGTGTGTGTGTGTGTGTGTGTGTGTGTGTGTGTGTGTTGTTGTGTGTGTGTGTGTGTGTGTGTGTGTGTGTGTGTCTGTGTTCGGGGGGGGGGGGGAATGACACCTACATTCATGCTCGCATTCGGCAAATTCATACACCCACTCAAAAAATTCAATTGATCATTCGGCAAAATGAACGCATGGGGAGAGAGAAAAGGGGAAAAAATCTCTCAAAGGGAGGGGACTTCCCTCCCAGAACCTCAATATTATAAAATACACCAGTCATCAATCGCCAGTTTTGCACAACACCGCATACAAAAATTGTATGCGTTAATCAGTCTTGGGCCCCCCAAAATAATGGAACTCATATTTGGATAGAACGACTACAGTATTTTGATATTAGTAAGATGAATAAAAACTAGTTAGTGGGGTGGAATGCCCCTCCCATCCTAAAAACAAATGGATTCTTTCGTTCGCCCCCTTCGAACAACCCTTACAGTCGGCAATTTCTTTTTTGCCAGTCTGGAAATTGACCATGTACACCCCCATATACACCCCATGCTCCAGTGACGCCCCTGATTTGAATGCTACCAACAGGCCAAACATCAAAGTTCTAATAGGCATCATTAACAATGTTTCCAATCTAAAAAAAAATAATAATAATTCTACTTGTGTCTCTGAAAAGGTGTACAAATGAAGCTTTGAAAAGATTGCAATTCAAAAAAATCATTAAGTGTTTTCAAAAAGTGAAATTTATTGAGCAGCCATTCCAGTCCCCCCTCCCGTGTAGATTGCTGTGTCTGTCGTAGGATTTTTGTCCTCCGGACATTAAGTCATATATGCTGACTTGCATCTGTGTACATTTTGCTAAAACAGTATAACCGCATACATTCTTGTCTTCTAGGGTGAAATATCAAAGACAGTTGTTTAAATGGTACTTTCACATTGTTAAATAGCGTCTTTTATAAAAATCGAATGCACACAATGTTAGCCCGAATAGATAATCCGGCAAGTCAATACGCGGCAATTACATACACTCATGCTCATAATTATGAAATACTTAAAAAACGTTTTAGAAGTTGCCATTTTTCCGTGAACGGTACGTCTGGGATCAATATTTGTTAACCCCAGTTGAAACAATTATCATCCAAGTATTTCAGGAATTCTGAGCATTTTGTAGCGTCCGACTCGACACTAAAACCTGTGTTTATAAAGGGCGGTGTTGTTGTGGTTGTTAAGTCACGTGGTGGCTACACGCGTTATTAGACTTGTAACAGACACTATTCTGATGTTAATTTAGTGATAAATGACATTAGATCAAAATTTATCAGTTTTCTGTGTTGTTTTTTTAAATTACTTTAATTTAACGCTTTTTCATGATTTTTTGTGGATTTTTAGAAAAATAAATATATAATTGTTATTGTGCTCAAACGTACTTTAGTTTTTAACTATAGTCATCTCATGTAATCCAAAAATTACTTCACATACTGCGTTTTTATGAAATAAATACTTGTCTTGAAAATTTTAGACGATATAAGAGAAAGAACTTCAGTATCGACAAAATATTCCATAATTATGAGCAAGAGTACAACATAGTGCGACCTCTAATACTAACTTGCGGCCAGCGTAGCACTTAAAATCCTTACTTTATTCATGATACTGGAAAGGGGAGTAACAAATATTCTTTTGTTCCAGGCGAAGTATAATTTTTTTAACATTTATGTTATAGTACTGCTGTTCACCCCACATTTACAACCATGGGTAGTTCGACTATTACGATGAATCGCCTTATACGGATGCATGAACAAATTCATTTTCAATCATCTAGTCACATCACACCACATGTTAGTAAGCAAATTCATGTTCACTCTACACTACTGTATACACCGTTTATTAACTGTGCTTCCTTCGCCTATCGGCACAAATACGAATATATATGTATCATATCAAAAATACAAACATGCATGATATCACGTAATCCGGTCTAAATCAGATCTTGAGTACAATGGAGTCATCTTTATAGGTGTATAGAATTAGAACAAGCAAGTGATTTGGAACTTGATATTTCTAAATACCATGTCAAGGTGAGATTTAATATAAAACGCATCTGTTCTCCACCTTTTTCTCAAAATTATGTCGCACAAGTTACACAGTGACACGCACACACAGACACCCACAAGTCACACACACACACACACACACACACACACACACACACACACACACACACACACACACACACACACACACACACACACACACACACACACACACACACACACACACACACACACACACACACACACACACACACACACACACACACACACACACACACACACACACACACACACACACACACACACTAAAATTAAGTGCTTAAATTGCAGCAAATTGCTTATCATTTTAGAAAATTTGATACACTTAAAAACTGTTTTTCTTGGATTGACAGAGAACTAACTGTCTAAGCGCTTTGCACATTTATACAAAAAGTAAATCAGGGGGATTGGTTCTGAGTTGTTCAACCAAGCTAAAGAGGTTGATGCCCCATCATAGCCGAAATATTCCTCCTTTGAGCTACGTACATTATCTTTAAAATATACTAGAAGAGAGGACATGCGTGTCGTGCACCAGATGTATGCAAAGACATCCTCGTGTAGTTATATTGGACCCCTCTTCACCCCGACTTCTTCCAAAATATATAGACATTATATTGAGTAATTTCCTAAAGGAGGCTCACACAGTAATGAACTTCCATAGGCCTACCTCTTTCCCCGAAAATAAGCTTTAGAAGTCTGAAACGCTCGAAATAATTCTAGAAATAATTTTATCGTTAGACGTATGAAATCATAAATATGGTTTATTACGCAGTGTTCATCATAAAATCCAACGCAATCACATTTTCATTTAGCTTAGGTAAAAAGTTATTTCAGTAATTAAGGAATGTTTTTTTTGTCAGATTTAATATCAAATTGTCAAACCTTAGCCAGTTACAAATTAGACAATGCATATACAATTCCGTCCTTCGTGTAAAAAATGATAAAAATTGTACAAAAATGATAAATACGGTTCTCTACTTCATAAAACTCAGAAGCAGAGATTATTTTGTGTATAGCTTGTATCAAAATATTCACCACATTGCAGTATCTTGCTGGAATATTTTCAAAAAAACCTTACACCTCTAAAATAAAAGAATACACTGTAAAAATATGAATGATTCACTTTTTTTTAGAAACCCATTTTTTGTGTGATTTTTGTTGTTTTTTTGTTTGGTTTTCGAGGAAAAAAGTCGGAAATACTTCATCATATCACGAACGAAAACGAGTGTGAAAGATTTGCCCAAAACACACAATTATATTAAAAAAAATATTTAAGAATTTATGCAAGTTAGATGTTTGGAACAGTATAAAATGATTATTTTCTAAATATCTTTCGTGTTTTACATGATCACTATCGTAAAAGTCACATAGAAATTCAAATACAAAAGGTTCAATCGGAAAAGATAATGCAATTTCAAACAGTCGTAAATATATTTGACACGATTCACTACGTTTGATAAATAATATTTGTATTCCATGTCCCATAAGATAATTGTTCTACACAAAACGAAAAAAGGTTTAAATAAAAACGTGACATAAAGGTGCTTAGATTTGAAGAGGGTCGTTGCAAAACGGGCTAAATCTATTTTCCACCAAAAATGAGTTATTGAAATCAACACAACTACCACCTTCTTATCTAGCGATAGTATAACATTTTCACAAGAATAACACGACAGGGTTGCCAGATTGGCTCTTTTAAAGGCCAAAAACACCAATTTTGGCGTTTCTGGTATCGGTTGTCAATGAAGGATTCAAAGTGCACGCCAAACGGCTTTTGGGCATTTTTGGGGGGCATTTTTTCAATGGCATAACTAAAAGTCATTATAAAATTCGATTTCTAGAGGATTTTCAGTAAAGTAGGTGCCACAAGAATCCAAAAGTAGCGGTGCGCATGTACTTCACTTATAAAATCTGGGAACGCGTAATCAAATTTTCGGCCGCGCCTGAGGTTTCAAAGGTGTTATAAATTGATTACAACGTTAATTCTAACCTCATCTAGGTTATGCTGCCAATGAAATACAGCAAATACAAATTTGGCGTTTTTCACTTAATTTGGCGTGTAATTTGGCCATTTGAGAATCCGAAAACCTGGCAACCCCGTTACACAAGGAAGCACGAAATATGTAGGGTTTTACTCCTATTTTCCATAGGCGCGTGTATAAACTCGAGGAAAAAGAAAGAAATGCATTTTCTCCCAAGTTACAAAGCTGGACGTAGCCTATTTTGCAATCAAGCACTTCAATAATTCAGAATAATACAGGAATCCATCAACTTATTTAGACCAAAAGGGCCTAATTGCAAGACTCCAGTGGTCGATATTTGTAGTCTCTTCGGAGCTTCCGTCTGTAATGGCGGACCACTGCCAACAACGTGACCGCAAATACTACGATGATGACACCCAGAGCTATCACAGAATTCATCCAAGAATTGGGAGAACTTGGAGGGTTGTAGGTATTATCGTTCAGTCCTGAATTTTCTGGTTGACCTGCAAGAAAATAAAATAAGAGAATATTAAACGTCTTTGTTTTGCTGTACAAAAAAATCACAGAGTAGCCTAAATAGAAAGAAAAGAAAGTGAGGTGAAGCCTGATTGTATGACAGAATGATTTGAAATTAATTGGTGATATAGACGGGTATACTACATGAAACTCTAGATGCATTATTGTGCGAAATCCATACACACATCTATTTTTTACATGGGTTTATTTGATGAACTTAAATGGACTTCCCTTTCGATCTAGCAAGGGCGTATTCCCCCATTCAGAGGTCCCCGGTCAGAATGAGATTTGTTTTTAATTGTCATACCAATATTGCGCCAGCAATTCGAAGTATTTTGAGTAATTGTAACTATTGATGTAAATAGGTTGTCTTTTGTAAGTTTATGGTTATCATTTAATTAATTCTTTTGCAGGATAATTACAAATAAAATAACTATATTAGCTAAATTGATTACACTATGGCAACCTGGAAGGGAATTAGTTGATACTTTTTACTGCCTAATAAACCGGAGAGCAAGAAGATGTGGTCTGAAAGACCAAAAATTCAAACTTGTAAATGTAGTATATCAGAATGTTTTTCTCACTGTTTATATGTATGTATTGTATTCAGACATTCAGAGGCTTCATGTATAATTTGAGTTTAAGTTACTGAATTTAATTTAGCGTTGCCAACAATATAAAAATAAAGATATTTAAATGGCATCATAACACGTATCACGTTATTTTTTAGAACCATTTTTAAGGTAAAATGGAAAGGTCTGCCACATTCAGTGAGTTTGAAACTTTGACGCCCCTAATACCAGTACAGAGTGGATAATTCAATGACACGTATGTATTTGGTGAAGACCGAGGTTCAGCGTTACACTTAGAATATACTCCATGCGTAAAGTATGACTCGTGTAAGCGAGTATGCTTGTGTGTGTGTGTGTGTAAGTATGTGTGTATTCGTGTGTGTGTGTGTGTGTGTGTGTGTGTGTGTGTGTGTGTGTGTGTGTGTGTGTGTGTGTGTGTGTAGTGTTGTGTGTGTGTGTGTGTGTGTGTGTGTTGTTGTGTGTAGTGTAGTGTGTGTGTGTGGTGTGTGTGTGTGTGTGTGTGTGTGTGTGTGTGTGTGTGTGTGTGTGTGTGTGTGTGTGTGTGTGTGTGTGTGTGTGTGTGTGTGTGTGTGTGTGTGTGTGTGTGTGTGTGTTGTATCATGGACCTACTACTCGAGTAGTAGGTCCATAGTCGTATCAAAAACAACATACATGTATATATTTGAGCTTCAGAATGATTCCCCAGCCTTCATCACTTTATGGAACCGTCCTTCAAAAGTTGCTACGTGTAAGAAATACAACTTGGTATGGCTTTGAATAGACACACCTTAAATAGGCCGACTTCGGGGCAAAACTAAGAAAAATGTCAAAAAAGTAAAAAATGTCAAGATTTCTCGCGCTGTTGACACAGAATTGAAAAATAAACTTTTGCGCACGACTGATTTTTGCCCCAATCATGTTTCTTATTCTCCTCCTTCTTCTTCCTCCCAGTTTTTCTTCTCGTTGTTCGTCTTCTCCTTCGTCCACCTCCTCCTCCTTCTTCTTCTTCTTCTTCTCCTTCTCCTTCTTCTTTTTCTTCTTTGTCTTAGTATCCTCCTCCTCTTCTCCTACTCTAGTGGAGCAGATAACCATAACAATCGTTCAATTGATGATAC
This sequence comes from Eucidaris tribuloides, assembly GCA_001188425.1. Taxonomy (NCBI): domain Eukaryota; kingdom Metazoa; phylum Echinodermata; class Echinoidea; order Cidaroida; family Cidaridae; genus Eucidaris; species Eucidaris tribuloides. Next base: position 13,790 of record JZLH01S0018743.1, on the reverse strand, counting down.
AAGCATGAAATCTGGCACAAATGTAGAGTTAAGGTCGCTTTTTCAGAAAAAGATCCTGGCCACGAAAAATTCCAAGATGGCGGCCATTTTCCAAGATGGCTGCCAGATGACATCATTATGAGATAATTGCCATGGGTTTAGGGGGATGTGTGCCAAAATTGAGTAAAATTTCAACTTTGAACTTGAGTGTTAGATGTCTCATAGAAGCTGAAGATCACCAAAAGGTCAAAGGTCAGAGACAGGGGTCAATGACCTTTCTGAGCCCAAAGTTAAGTTTTTTGAGCAAGTTTCTTTTATTTCCCATAATTGTGCCCCTATTTGCACAATTGTGACCAAACTTGGGTGTTAGATTTCTCATAGGAAGCTGAAGGTCACCAAAAGGTCAAAGGGTCACCTGCAGGGGTCAATGACCATCTTGAGCCCAGGTTAAGTCTTTTGAGCAAGTTTCTATTATGGCCCATAACTTTGCTCCCATTTGCACAATTGTGACCAACCTTGGGTGGCAGATGTCTCATATGAAGCTGAAAGGTACCGAAAGGTCAAAGGTCACTGACAGGGATCAACGACCTTTTTGAGCCCAATGTTAATTTTTGGGCAAGTTTCTATTATGTCCCATAACTTTGCTCCCATTTGCACAATTGTGACCAAACTTGGGTATAGGAAGCTGAAGGTCACCGAACGGTCGAAGGTCACTGGCAGGGGTCAACTACCTTTTTGAGCGCAATGTTATTGTTTTTAGGGGGCAAGGTTTTATTATGTCCCATAACTTTGCCCCCATTTACACAATTGTGACTAAACTTTGGTGGTAGAAAAAAGAGAACTAATATCACCGAAATGTCAAAGGTCACTTGCAGGGGTCAACGACCTTTTTGAGCCCAATGTTAAGTTTTTAAGCAAGTTTCTATTATGCCCCATAAAAAGAAAAAAAGATCCTGGCCACGAAAAATTCACAGATGGCGGTCATTTTCCGAGATGGCTGCCAGATGACCACATCATTATGAGATATTTACCAAGTTTTGTTGAATATGGGTCAAAATTGAGTTAAATTTCAAAATTTTTAGACCTTTTACCTTGCCGACAGTGAATATAATTTAAACAAAAACAAATCAGATATGGCTGCCTTTTCCCAAGATGGCCGCCAAATACCGATGTCATGTAAACTACACATATCGTCATCGATATGTCGAGATGTTTGATTGATCCAACCACTTCTGTGTTTTGGCCACTATGATTCAGAAAAGTGTATGAAAACACAGGCATTATTTTGTGTTAACCCTTTATTCAACAAAAGTAAAAATAAAAACTGAACAAGGTAACAGTATTTCCCCCAAATCTCTTAATATCACAATCTCTTAATAATCTCTTACAAACTCTCCAAATGACATAGCATATAGCTGAATAAAATGTATACTCCAGGAGTCTAGGTGATCAAGAAATATATTTAAAACAATAATTCCCCCCCCCCCCGCCATCCATGTGTCTACATTCTTCAACCTTGAACATAAAAGTTAATCGGTCCGCTACATGAAATTAAAAAAAAAAGATTTGACACTGATCTTCTTCTTTCGTGTCCGTCATCTACACAAATCCAAAAATATATCATATATCATAATAGTGAAAAATAAATAAACAACAAAAAAGATAAGAGTCAGAAAGCACTTGCACCACCTATCACAAATTCCAGCTCCACCCAGGTAAGGCCCGGTAGCCTCTTGCCACTTTGTTCCCCGACAATTCAAGGGGCACGCTCAGTCGGTCTTTATTCACAGGAGCTCTAACATGAGGCCACAAGGCCCCACCTGGGTAACCAATGAGAATGATAGGTGGATGCAAAAATATACTAAATTTAGATATATTAGATATTTGGCCACGACTTCGCACACTGCAGGGCCTTCTCATTTGCAGCCATTAGATCATCTTGACTGCACCATTCCTCGAGATTAGGGCATTGAAGGAGGTGTTGCATGGTTTGCGATGCGCCACAGTCGCAGTTTATGTTGTCATCTTCCGTGTATCCCCACTTTCTCATGTTAACTTTGCACCGACCCATCTCTGTGCGAAGTCGATTGAGGGACTTCCATGTCACCCAGTCTTGCTTGTGTCCTGGGGGTAACTTTTCATGAGTAGGAAGAGGTAGCCTATCATGATGGTGGTTGCTGCTGCGCCTCTCCTCCCATAGTCTACATCTGGCTAACTGTTAACACTGATGCAATTAACGCATTAAATCCCTCCCCCAATTTTCTTGAACCTTGGACATCCTCTCTCCGTTTCCTGAACTCGAAAAATCAATGTCAAATTAAGGTAATTTGTTTTCTCCCTTTGAATAAAAAACTACAAAAGGTATCACACTTTGAAAAAAGCCTCTACTATAAGAACTATGATGAGTGTTTCACCCATGGAGGTCCACCATTTACCCTGCATCCTCATTCCTTATCAACATAACTCAAACTCAAAACTCAAAAGTAATAACTAAAAAATCATTCTCATCTTGACCTCACTGTCAGAATTGAATGCTAAACTACCCTTTTACCATCCATTGATCAACATCCACCTTGGGTGCCTGACAAATCAATCACAGGAGCAGCTGCAGAGCGGAGTGTAGCATAGTCCATTCTTCACACATCTGCATCTTCTACATCATTCTTTTCAATCATTGGGAAAAGTCTCGGCTTCCTCAACCCGCCCATAACAATAGAACTGCCCGTGTTTCAACATATGAATTTCTTAACAAAAGAAAACGATCCTCTTTTGAGCAGAGAAATCCGAGGTATCGCACAGGTCATGCGTCACTGCTCTCTCACACCGTCTTGTGTATAGGAGGAAGCGACGGACTGCTGTCATTGTTCTCATTCACACTCGAACGCATAATAATAAAGGCTGCGTGCAGCTGGGACTGACAGAAAATGTACGTTTGTGTTTGATTTTTGCCAATTCCGCGGGCCTTCTCCTACCCAATAAAATTAGATTTTTACATTTTTAGAATCCTTAGACTTTCCGCTACAAATAATTATTGTCAATATATTAACCAATGACGCACTTTCATTTTATGAGGCGATAAAGTCAGAAAAGATGGGAAAAACAGGGATCTTCCACGAGATTTTTGACCAAAAAGGAAGTTTTTAGACTCAATTCCGCGGATGATAACATTGACTTTGGTCACATATTTTGATGTAACCTTAAAGAGAAACATTTGATTATCATAAATCTCGTGTCAATAGTATATACGGCTTGTAGATTTGTTACAACGGCGAAATATGTGCTCAAAACGACGGTTTTAGTTCCAGTTTACCATTGTGTTGCAAAACTCTAGACTATGAAGAAAGTAAAAGATCGCTTAGAAATTAATATGACCCCGAATTTTAATTCTTATTCTTCTGGGCTTCGTATCTTGCTGTAAACTACTTGTGCTGTTCATCCCTTAACCCAGTCCTTGTTCTTACGTAATAACATTGACAATGTTAATGAATCTGACTTCATCAAATTTAATCTCTACTAGCGTCGACCATTTTTTACTAAAGAGACCACTTTCTTGTTATCTCGACACGTGAATTAAACTTCGGACAAAATAAATCAACCCAGATATACAGAAATTAATTTCTGAAAACAACACGAGACCCGACAAAACATTTTTTTTTTCAGATAGAGGCACATATAAAAGTATCATTGGCAGCTACGTTGTCACTACGGTAAACAAGGAACATGGTGATCGGCAAAATGTGTCTCGCCCAGTTTCGCATACATACAAACTTGCTCAAAAATGTAACGTTGGGCTCAAAAGGCTTTTGACCCCTGCCAATGACCTTTGACCTATGACCCTGCCTGTGACCTCCAGGTTTGTATGAGACATCTACCACCAAAGTTTGGTCACAATTGTGCAAATGAGGGCAAAGGTATGGACCATAATGGAAACTTGTTCAAAAACTCAACATTGGGCTCAAAAAGGTAATTGACCCCTGCCAATGACCTTTGACATTTTGGTGATCTTCAGCTCCCTATGAGACATCTAACACCCAAATTTGGTCATTATTGTGCAATTGCGGGCAACATGATAGAAACTTGCTCAAAAAACCTAACATTGAAGAGATTGAACTCAAAAGGTCATTGACCCCTGCCAATGACCTTTGACCTTTTGGTGACTTTTTGCTCTGCATGAGACATCTACCCCCAAGTTCAAAATTGAAAGTTTACTCAATTTTGACCCACATCCAACAATAACGTGGCAAATATCCCATAATTATGTTGTCACCTGGCAGCCATCTTGGAAAATGGCCGCCATCTTGGATTTTTTTCGTGGCCAGGATCTTTTTCTGAAAGAGTGACCTTTGCTCTATACTTGCACCAAATTTCATACTTGTATCATCAACTGAACGATTATGGCTCAAAATCAATTTTATCTGCTCCACTACTCTTCCTCCTCCTCCTTCCTTCTTACTTTTCATTCCTTCTAAACAAATAATGAATAACAATTCTGGGTCCTAAAAGGTACAATATAGGACCAAAGTGCAAGTAATATGATTACGGGCGGCAAGAAATGAGAATAACATAGTAAAATAACATTATTCATTCATAGAGCAATACTCCTACCCCAGTGGCTACGAGAACCGCAAGTGCCATGCACTTATACTCCATGCCAATTACACAATCTCACAGCCAACGGGCTAATTATACCGTCAAACTATACCCTTTACACGGACAAATATTTGTAATCAAATGACTGGACAAATAGAATCATTGCATGTCCTTGAAATCTTAACTTTGTCGATAAGTCCAATTTACCCCCAGAGGTTCAGTTTAAAGTGAGCTACCTTTTCAATTCTTATAAACCGGATTCACGGCACAAAATCATATCAGATATTCAAGAGGGAATCTAATCTTTGGTCCTACTGTGGTGAAAGAACTATAATGCTATCCTCAACTTCGTATCTGTGCTTTCAGTCTCATTATCTGTAGGTTTAAAGTCCAACAAACGGTGAAACGGTTAACAACCATACCAGTATCATTATTCTTCATTATTTATGTACAGTACGTGTGTGTAAAAGATGCAATGTATATGTTCATGTGCAATTTGTACTTCTTTTTATGTACGTCATGTGCCGTCATCCTCTTTCTTCATCCACCCTCTTCTTTCCTTCCTTTCTCTCAATCTTTTCCCCTTTACTTCTCTTTCTACCCTCCCTACTCAAAAGTATTGCAACATACACTATAACGCATACATGTTACGTTGAAGGGGTCTTTCTATAATGATGTCCTAATTACGTTTATTATTGGAAAATAACACATTTTTTTAAAAGACATTAATGAATATTCTTTTCGTTTCTTCTCCAAGGCGGAGAGATTATGAAATGCAGGCGCATTCACGTCAGGGGGGCTGGAGCATAAAATTTAACCCCTTTTCGCCTCCCCGTAGGTGTGGGGTGTTAATTAACACTAGCATCGTAATTCGGTTTCATATTACCAATGAAACGGTTTTAATGGTTTGGAAAAACTTCCAGCAAACAAAAAAATGTCAATATGTTCCTCTGAAGGGGTTTCAGAAAGAAGACCACACCCCTCGAAGACGAAAGAGACCTCTTATCTTCATAAGACAGTGGCAAGGAGCAAACGCCCCATATTTTAAACAAGACCTCTTCAAGTAATAATTTCTTATTCTTTCTCTATTCTAAAGGCAGTTTATTACTGTAAACATCTTAAAATTGACTGTCATGAGACTTCTCAGTACATTGGATATAATGATGCGAAGAGAAAGCCATCATCTTTAATTAGTAGCCTTATCCTCCTTGTCACTGTCTTATGAAGATAGGAGGTCACTTTCGTCTTCGAGGGGTGTGGTCTTCTTTCTGAAGACCCCTTCAGAGGAACATATTTTTTGTTTGCTGGAAGTATTTCCAAACCATCAAAACCTTTTCATTGGTAATATGAAACCGAATTACTATGCTGGTGTGAATTAACACCCCACCCCTATAGGGAGGCGAAAATGCAAAATTTTATGTTCCAGCCCCTCTGTCGTGGGCGCGCCTGCATTTGATAATCTCTCCGCCTTGGAGAAGAAACGAGAAAGAATATTCATTGATGTCTTTTCAAATAATTTGTTATTTTCCAATCATAAACATAATTAGGACATCATTATAGAAAGACCCCTTCAACGTAAAATGTATGCGTTATAGTGTATGTTGCAATACTTTTGAGTAGGGAGGGTATAATCTCTCTTGGTATCTTCTCTAACCATTATCCCCTCTTCCATTTCCCCTTCTCTCTTTGTTTCCTATTTCCACCCTTTTCATTTCGTTAGTCTCATTCATATTGTATGTTCATGTTGTAAGAATGGATATGACACGAAGTGATTTGTACTGAAGTCTCCATTTCTCCGTTTTACAAAGTCAAAATTCTGTTTTTCAAATTTTCTATTTTCCCTGTTAGGCGCGTTTCCGTTTCACACCCTGGCGAAGGATTTTCTTTGTTAAATTACAACGAACCTGCTGGATGCAAAGTCTACACTACGTTTATTGTACAATGAATTTTCCGTGAATCGGATTGAGTGCGAGTGCCGAAGAGTGCCGAGTCCACAGGAAGAATAATTAGACCAAATGGGGTTTAGGCCTATGACAGTATTTTTATGTTTGTCATAGCAGATTTATACTAACAGAGGTAACTGAATGTCTAAGAGTTAAATTTACTCTTAGGCCTATGCTTGGTAATGGTATTATTTAGTTAAATAATGATTTTAAACATTTTGATTTTTTTTATTCTGTAATTTACTACCAATTTTAAGGTGATTATTTCAGTATTACACAATTTCCCATTTTCCGTGTTGAAAAGTCCAGGATGTTGATATAATTATAGAAACTGATTTCATCGATTATCAAGTAGCGATATGAAGCAGGCTACTGCATTCTTGTACGTGTACACGTGTAAATTTCCAGCCACATACGGTCACATAGCCGATTAGAAAACCATTTACAGACTGCTTAAAAGGTTGCAAATTCGCAAATCGTGAGCAGGTATTTTTTTTTCTCATGTGTAGTTTTTGGCAAGGTCTGGCACTGTCCTGTAAAGTCTTCTGCAGTCTTGTGTGGTCAGAAGCACGTGGCAAATTTGAAAAACCCGCCACGATTATTTCTCGCAGCCTAAAGAAACAAATCATGGCGGGTTTTCGAATAGGGAAGGTCGGCATGGAAGGGGTAGTTGTTAAGTTGGTGTGCATCGTGAGTGGTTGTGTGCAGTTGGAAAGTCGGCGATGAGTCTGCTTCAAGCGGGAGAGAAGATAAAAGCCAGCTCGACACGGTAAATCGGCGACTATCGAGGATTGGTCACAGACATCCTGGCATCAACAACTCGCCGACCAATCGGGCGAGCAGTCTCGACAACAACATGTCACAATTGGCGCCGTGCCGTGAAAAGTGCCCCCCCGGGGGGGGGGCGCTTCCACACGCCTGTCTCCCACCCGTGTCCAACAACCTCAGAAATGCACCCTAAACGGCGAAACCTATATAACCAAATTTGCAACCCTAAATGGCGTAGCACATCAGAAAAGCTACCCTAAGTGGCGTAACTCCCAGGAAATCCACTTATTCTGATACAGGGAATCAGGGAACAGGGAATCCGCTAATTTGATATCATAAGTGGCGTAAACAGTGAAATCTACTAATTTGATACCCCACCCTAGTGTCCTTCTCATCTAAAACATTATTGTACATTGCGCAACCTGAAGAGGTTCACTTAACAATTCATAAATAATTCTCGTAATTATCAAATGTTCATGTTGGAGATATTATTAGATCTACAAGAAATTCGCACCCCTAAATGGTGTAATCTAACCAAATTAGTATCCCTGAATGGCGTGACATGTGAGAAAAGGCTACCCTAAGTGGCGCTTGCCAGCGAACGGTGCTGAAAAAGCTACCCCTTTTTCCAAAAGACGTCGACGGCTGGAAAAGGGACCCTTTACGACGCTTTTCCTGGCGGCGGGTGCGTAGCAGGCCGTGTGGAGAGCGACCCCCCCCCGCCCCCGGGCAAGTGGCGTCACCGTTTAATACTTGATCTTGTTGAATTCATGATGCTGTCGCATACTGGTAGGCGATTCAGCATTTCTTGCCTTGTTGAAGGCGGAGAAAATCGCAGATTAATCATCCCTGTACAAACTTTTACTAGTTTCAACGAGACTGCAACTTTAAAAAAAAAAAAGGGTTGACTTGTGTAGTTGAGAAGAGGCTGGGTTGCGAGCTGTCTTCTATGTGACTGACCCTTTTAAGTACGGGTTACTGCGTTGGCCTATCTCAACAGATTTACTCCTTATTAGATGTACCCTTTTGACAAGGCTTTGTGGTTGTGGGTATGTAAGTTAGATGCGGTACGTACCTTGACTGCTTTCAGCATTAGTGTCGACTGGGTGTTTGTTGTGGCTGCTTTCAGCATTAGTGTCGACTGGGTGTTTGTCGTGTGACAACCATCGTATGGGTCCAGCCCAGATCCTCTTGGGGATCGGTCCGTGCTGACTTGCCCGTTTGATTCTCGAATCTACGTCCACTAAATTGTCCTGTCGCGTTTGATTGTGGTACCGGTGACTGGACTCAATTATATCTCGCTTTTGCCGAGAAGACGAGGTCGGGCAATTTGGATTAGGCATACAGTTATCTTCATTGGAATTAACACGACAAACCAGCACCTCGCAGTGGATGAACACCTAGAAAATAATATACATGGAATCATTGTTCAAGATTCAAGATTCAAGTTTGATTTTCATGCACAAGCTAAAAGTAATTCTGGCATAACAAACATGTTTTTGCTGATTTGGTACAACATAACATACATCTAATTTACAAAAATATAACATGCAATACTAAAAAGTAAATTGCACAAAAGATACTTGCACATACTTAACAATATACATTGTGCATCACCTATAAAGCATTTGTAACCATGCAAACAAAATCAGTCCAGCAAAGACATGGAGAGGTAGTATGAAAAAAGACCAGGCGGAAAAAGTATGAGAAAGATGGAAAACAAGAAGAGAAGAGACAGAAGAACAAAAGAAACTACAAGTAGATAAAAAAGAAACAATGAAAAAGGAAAGAGTAGTAAATAGAGAGGGGAGAAAAGAAAGGACGATAGAAAGAGTGAAATTAGGGAGAGCGAGCGAAGAGAGAGAACAAAGGAAACTACAGGCATTGAAAAAAAAGAAACGAAAAATAAAAGAAAACAAACAGGGATGGGAAAAAAGCGAAGAAGGAAAGAGTGAAAGAAGGGAGAGGGGGAGGGAGAAAACAAGATAGAAAAAGAGACAGAAGAAGGGAGGAGAAGGCAGCCTGAAGGGGAGTGAAGGGGATACGAAGAGCAAAAGAAAAAGAAGGAGAAAAAGCAGTACAGAGGAGAATGAGGAAGAAGACAGAAAGTGGAAAAAGCTGAGTAGACCCAGGTAGTGGCGGCGCCGGGAAGAGAGGAGGGGCGGTGGTGGGCTTCCTTCCGATAGGAGAATTTGACTATTATTGCTATTTGGCGGGAAAGAATTTTTTTTTGGAAGTTCGTCGTCATCCCCGCTTGTCTGCTGCTATTTGGCTGGAAAAAATGTGTTTTTGGCTGGCAAAAACGTTTTTCGTCATCGTCGGCCCCTTGCTCCCCGTTTGTCGGTGGCTGTTTGGGTGGGATATTTTGGGGGGACCGGTAAAATTTTTCCCGACGGAGTTCACCCCTCCTAAGATTTTACTCTGGTGCTGTCCCTGGACCCAGGAGGAGAAACAGGCAAGATGTGAAAGAACAGCATTTTGGCAGTACTCTCACTGATTTTTGGCTCGTTGATCTCCAACATTTGGATAATGAGTCATATTATCACATAAGTCCCACATCAGTCTAAGCACACGGAACGACAAGCGGCTCATACTGATTTAGTTCAGATATGCAAAATCTCACAAACGACGATTCAAAAACTGTAGTCACCTTTTATTGAAATACAACGTTATTGAAATAATGACAATGATGAATAGTATACAAATGCATTTGTTTTTGGTTAGCTGGATCCTAAATTTGTATATTTCATGTCGTTATATACAGCGGATCAATCGTAATATAAAATCCCTGTACACAAGTGGCAATATGTACCTAGTTCTACAACGAATGCGTGTATTGCTTTTCCTGGTTAACCGTCTGCATGCACTTAAATCGGATACGAAATTTAAATGTTCAAACCTCAAAACTTCTACTGTTGTGGCAATATTATGCCAATTTTACCCAAATATGTCTAATATATTCCCGCACATTCAAAGACCCTTGTAAAAACGTGATTCAACAAAAGAAAATATTGCATGCATTTTTTTTTATCAATCTGAAATAGTTTTAGAATTTAGGAAAATTAATGTGGCACCGTGTACAAACAGCAAGTGGAAAAAGATCACAGTATAAAATCAATTTACCGTACAATTTACCGTACGTTTTGAAAAAAAAAAATATATAGTTTATACCTCCTTGCCAATTCATTCAAAAGAGTGTGCTTTTCCATTCTTCACCCGTGAACCGTCAATACATGTATTTCAGTAAAATTATACCCTACTCCCTTAAAAACATAGGTGAAAATGTTCACTCTTAAAGGAGTGAACTTTAGAAAACAGTGAATTTAGAGTGATCCCTGAGATCACTCCAAAATGACTAGAAAACACATATTAACTCCAAAATTCACTCTAAATGCACTCTAAATTCACCCTTTTCTATCATTCATTAGTTAAAGGGTAAACATTTTACGTTTGGTGGACAGCATTTTACCAACTTTCTTTATATCGTCAGATTGGACTTGATATCATCATTAACGACAGATGAGCAATTCTTACCTGCTTGTCGGCATCACCTACAAATCGAAATGAGTTTAACTCGAATCGGATCCTGACACGTGAATCTTCTGAGTTGATGAATTTGAATGTATCATCGATCGGACACCTGACAGTGGTCAACGAATATTCAGATAAATGTGGTTAACTTGATATCTAATGTCAGTGATTTTAATGTTTGAGAACAAATTCTTTCTTGCAATGTATTTCATGTAAATATAATACAGATACAAACAGAAAAAATGCTGAAAATTAAATTCGATTTAAATACATATTTGCACAAACATTTTACTACATGTATAATAAACAAAGTAATAAAGCATTAAATATTGATAGACCATCGACATAATGTATATGTGATAAACACAGATAACCTGTTGCTGATGAATGTATAGATAAATAAATGAATAGATAGATAGATAGATAGATAAATAGATAGCTAGCTATATATATATACTCCCACTTATGCCCAACGCCATATGTTTGCTTTCGTTTCAGACCAAAGAGCGTGAAACGAGCCCTTACCGCGCATGAATTACAGTCAAATTTTGATACCAACCACAAAAAGGAGGACAAAGTTGAATTAAAATTATATATAAGGGTTATAAATGCCCTAAATTATGAATTTATTTCTTGAGTCACAGAAAAAATTGAAAATGTGTTTGTAATCCTATAGGGGCAATGAATGCCAAGAATGGTACAGTAAATAGCGAAAAATCAGAAGAAAATTATGCAAAGTTACGCATGTAAATGAGCTACAGTAATTGTTTACACGATGTTCAGTTACCCAACTGAATCCCTCTTGGTAAGTTGGACACGACTTGACGAATTTAATTTTCGGAACACATTTGTGTAATTATTTTGTAGGTATTTAAAAGATCAAATTACGTACTTTGTTAAATTTTCAAGGTTGGAATATAAAATTACAAAAGTTCAAGTATAATTGATAAAAATAATGATTTTGCTGACACCTAAAAGCCCACTTTGCTTAGGTTAGACGTGTCTAAAAACGGAGAAAAATCCCTGAATTTGCATGCCACTCATAAAAAACAATAAAGTGACAATTCATGTAATTATTTTTATTATTTGTTGATATTATGAGCTAGACTCTATTAAATGTGAACAGCTATGATAATATAA
>JZLH01S0018737.1:10417-33860 GCA_001188425.1 Eucidaris tribuloides | reverse complement strand
TATTACTGTAGTTCTCAAGCAAAAATGTGTGAATCTGAAAGAGCAATACGCAGTGGTATGGATTGTCTGTTTCATGTTACCATATGTTTGGTGGAGTGACATGGTAGGCCTAGAATAAAAAACTCTTTGTAGAAATGATTGCATAGCTAATTTCTCTATATTATTTAAATTATTTTTTGTTTTGAGTAAAGCATTTCTTCTGAATTTAATGTAGATACTTTTAAGGTTCGTTTACGTAGAAGCCACAATTGCAAGGATTACGTATGTTGAACCTATGTCTAATGAGAATGGAAATTTCGTCAATATGCAAATTTTGGCAGTTTATCAACGTGTTGAAGCGAGAGACGAAGATATATCATATAGGTTGTGGACTGTTAAATTCTACAACTATTGAAGTGAATGGAATGTGATTAAAACCTAAAACTCTCATATCGAAATTATATGATGCATAATATGATATGTGGATTGGATCACGTGTATGCATGGCTTGAAGTTTTGTGACTTGGCCAGGATGACATTTAAATAAGCTTGAGAATTTTAAATATCACATAATTTACTTAAGTAGGTAAATTCCATTTAATGTTGGTTTCCCTCGCTAACATTAGAAGTAACTTTGAAAATTTGTAATTAATTAATTTATATATTGTTAGAGAATTTATAATTGACCATCCTTGTAGTTTTCTTGATATGTAGTTGTGATAGATTTGGCAATCGATAAGCTTGTATCAGAGCTTTATAACTGTTTTTACTTGTGAAGTAAATGAAATCGTTGATTTTGTGTTTTTATCATTTGTTTGTTTCCACTCAATGTTGTTATTTCTTGAATGCTTTATGATCCAAGTTTCAAGTCACTTTTCATGATCGGAGAGTGGTTTGATCTAAGCTAGACTTATATGTTTTTCCTATAAGTTTTTTTTTCATCTTGCTTCTCTTTTTTTTGTGGGGGGGGGGGAGAAGAGGATTTTGTATTGGGACAAACTACCTCAATTGTCTTTGTAACTTACCATCAGCCACCCCATCCCCTACCCTGTTACCAGTGTTGCCTCCCTCATTTTGGCACCATCATTGGGAGTTTTTAGTACACCATGCTATGGTGTGAGAGTAGGTGTGCATGTGTGTGATGTGTGTGTGTATAGTGTGTGTGTGTGTGTGTGTGTGTGTGTGTGTGTGTGTGTGTGTGTGTGTGTGTGTGTGTGTGTGTGTGTGTGTGAGTGTGTGTGTGTGTGCGTGTGTGTGTGTGGGGTGTGTGTGTGTGTGTGTGTGTGCACATCATGTGGTATGTTTGAGTGCATGTTCATTGTGTATCAGACTATTGGTGCAATGCTGGCCATTTGTGTGTGTGGTATGTGTGTGTGTGCATTTGTGTGCATTTGTGTGCACATGAGTGTGGGTGTATAGGCCCTATGTGTGTATGTGCATTTGTGCATGCATTCACTTGTGTGCATGTGTGTGTGTGTCGGAGAGAGTGATGGTGCATGTGTGTGTGTGTGTGTGTGTGTGTGTGTGTGTGTGTGTGTGTGTGTGTGTGTGTGTGTGTGTGTGTGTGTGTGTGTGTGTGTGTGTGTGTGTGTGTGTGTGTGTGTGGTGGGTGTGTTGTGTGTGTGTGTGTGGGTGGGTGGGTGGGTGGGTGGGTGGATGTGTGTGTGGGTGCATGTGTGTGTGGGTGTGTTTGTGTGTGTGTGGGGGGTGAGTGTGTTCGTGTGTGTGTTAGTGTGTGCGGTTTGTGTGGTTTGCAGGTATGGGCATGGGTCTGAACTGCTGCATTAGCGCATGCTCTCAATATATTTATTTGTTTATGTTGCACATTCATGTATTTTTGTTTGTTGGTCGATGAGTAACATTATTGTAATCCACACAAAATTTCCATTATAATTTATTTCGTATGGACAAATAAAATAAAACTGAAATTGAATTGAAAAAATTGTCAAGGAAACTTTGAAAAAAAAAAACCTGAAATTGTTCTATTTCCACTCCAACTGTTATCAAATATAAAATCCCCCTAGCATACTTTGCGATCTCCCCACCACAGGAAAATGAATAGATCAATTGATTAATATAAACAATCGATAAATAAATGATGGCATGACCATTTTTATGCCTCCACAACAAAGTTGCCGGAGGCGTTATGTTTTGGGGTTGTCCGTCCGTATGCGCGTGCGTGCGTGCGTACGTCCATCCATCCATCCGTCCGGTTTGATGGCTAATGGGATTTTGATGTAACTAGGAGCAAGTACCCTGCCATGCTAAACGTATTGCAATATACGCTTTATCCTCTAACATATGTATTTGGCGTTGAGGGGGTCTATCTGTAATTTATGTCCTGATAAAGTTATTATTGGAAAATTATTTGAAATGACAGTCAGTGAATAGTATTTTCCTTTCTTCTTCACGGCGGAGAGAATATCCAATAAAGGCGCACCCACGGCATGGGGCTGAAACACAAAATGAAACAATTTTTCGCCTCCCTATATGTGGGGTTTTTAATTCACACTGACATTAACCCTAAAAAGCCCAAGCTATTTTCGCTCCACGTGGCCCAAGGGGGGGGGGCAACATTGTGCCCCCGCACTCTCTAAAAATCTTTATTTTTTGTTGGTCAACATCTACTCTCAAATTTGCACACTATAGTTAGAATTAAATCAAACTATATAAAACACTATCACTCAAAACTTGAATCAAGAAGTGATCACATGGGGCGGCCTATTTAACATATATTATGAAATAATAGAAAAAGGTGATTTTGTTTGGATATTTCTATGGTTTTTGTCTTTAATCCATGGAAAATTCACGAGTGACATTGAATTAAATCAAATAATTATATCAAGATCAATATTTTTAGACTAAAAATGAGTTATTTTGAGTAAACTCTTGATGGATATATTTGGGTTCATTATTATTTGTTACAACACTTACAGTGATAAATATTAAGCACAATATGCATGATGATTACTATGCACTGTCGGTGTAGTACCAAATAAGTGCAAAATTTAACATGCACTCTCATCTACATTTTATCATTTCTGGTAACACATTTTTAGTCGAAATTACATCTTCAATATATAATCTTTATTATCGACTTTAATATTTTTAAATTGAGAATAAAGAAAAATAACAAGAAAAAAAATGAATTTTCTATATTTTTTTGTTGAATATTTATTTTTTGGACGGCCATTTTTCTTTCAAAATATAAGAAAAACAAAAACAAGAAATGTATTTGAAATATGTCCCTAAATAGATGAACTATATTTATGACGCCAAAAGGCAGATATTGACAAAACAAGTGACAAGTAAACTCTTCTGTTTGCGAAAATAAGAACATCCAAACTCTAAAAAAAATTGACACACACTCACTCTCACACTGTGGTTCGATGAGCAATTAGCGTACGCAGGGAGCGGTGTGTTGAGGGTGTTCAAAACCCATTTTGACGGAAGGGCGGTGTTACGGTACTGGATTACACCTCCTGAACACACCCCCCCTTGTAGTTCACCAGGAAATCATCCCCTTTTTTCACGATATCACCCCATATACTTTTTAATCTTTAAAACGCTGGGATGTTGAAATGAGGAATTAAATGGGTTTTTTTGTAGTAAGATTTTTTGAAGAAAAATGTTTTTGATACACTCCCTCTGTTGTGTGGTGGTTGGTGATTCAGTTATTCGCGATTACTTGCGTGACTGCGGGAGTATATATTTAAATCTTGAATTTGTTGAAAGAATGCTGTCATTGTCCCCCCCCCGCCCATATTGGTGTTATTTGAGCGAGTGGCGTGACTAATGGAAATTAATTGGACGCCTAGTGGATTCCTTCTCGCGAGGAAAAAAATATTTCGTTCTGTACCCACCCCCCCACCCAAATAGTTGAGGTTTTTGCCTGAGCTACTTGCAGTGACCGGAAAATCTTTGACTTGCTGCATATTCGCCGGAAAAAAATTTTAGACGCTCCCCCCCCCCCCCGCCCCCCAACTATTGAAAGTTTTCGGCGACTTGAGAATTTCGTGACCGGAAAAATTTTCTGAAACTTTGATATTGGGAAAAACAAAAATTTCGTCACCTCACCACCTCCACCCCCCACACGTATTTCAGTTTTCGGCGAATTGGACCGTGACGACAGGTGACAAATGTTGGAACCCTAGGTTGTAGGTCCGCGGAGAAAACACCCCCTTGGAAAATTACTGCGTAAGCTCCATGGCCATACCATACCGGCCAAACCACATCTACCGGCCTCACACCTAACCATTTACACCAAATATGATTGCACTAAAATTTTAAGAGAAAAAGTCACAGTTTTGGTATCAAATTTCACTCAAAAATTATGGAAGTGGCGAAGAAAAATTTGGTAGGGGGCACATTGTGACCCCCCCCCCCTTGGGCCTTTTTAGGGTTAAAATATGTCTGATTTTGATGACCGTGTACTGCAGAAAACGTGTGGGGAAATGGCAAAATAAGAATTTAAGGTTTGCAATGTATCGGATGTTCAATCCCCAAACGTTGTATCAAAATGTGCAAAAGACTAAACTGGCTTTTAATTCTACAGTATATACCCTCCCTACTCAAAAGTATTGCAACATACACTATAACGCATGCATTTTGAGTGGAAGGGGCAGATCATCAGCGAAGAAGAAAACAACTCTCATCTTCATATAAGGCAGTGATGAAGGAGAATAAGGCTACTAATTCAAGGTAATGGTCTTCTCTCCACATTTTTGTATCCAATGAAATGAAAAGTCGCATGACAGTAAATTTTAGGATGTTTACAATAGTAAACCGCCTTTAGAATTCAGAAAGAATAAGAAATTATAACTTGAAGAGGTCTTGTCTAAAATATGGGCCATATCCTCCTAAATCACTGTCTTGTGAAGATAGGAGGCGCTTTCTTCTTCGCGGCGTGGTGTCTTCTTCCTGAGACAGCTTCACGGAAACATATTGGCATTTTTTTTGTTAGTAGGAAGTCTTTCCAAACCATCGAAACCGTTTGACGGTAAATGTGAAATCGAATTACGATGTTAGTGTGAATTAACACCCCACCCCTATAGGGAGGCGAAAACTGTTACATTTTTGTGTTCCAGCCACTCTGTCGTAGGTGCGCCTGCATTAATAATCTCTCCGCCTTGGAGAAGAAAGGATAAATTATATTCATTGATTTCTTTTCAAATAATTTGTTGTTTTCCAATAATAAACTTCATTAGGACATCATAATAGAAAGACCCCTTCAACTCAAAACGCATGCGTTATATTGTATGTTGCAATACTTTTGAGTAGGGAGGGTAATCATGTATTAAAAGATATATCTGTCAGTTGTCCATATATGGGGGAATGATCATTTTGCAGCGTCTTCGTCTGGAAAAATTGATACTGAGATAGATGCATCTCGTATGGAGACATTTGGTATCAAATCATGCGCAAGATTCTGAAGAATAAAGTCAGAAATTCATGGAACCAAGCAAGTAGTTTTATACGCAACATGTACGATGGGCGGAAACTTTCTGCCTCATTTTTGATTATGCGAAAAAGCGCTGTAAGTCAGACATGAGACGAAATAAGTCTTTGGAAGATATTCATTCGTACAATCACAAAAGCACACATCAGGTTGATACAAACATTTTGATCTTGTCCATGATATCTATGTCTTGTTATGTCCATAATGCAACTTGTGACAAAATACACAATGATATAAATTTACTTATACACTCACTTATACACAACTTTGTAAACAACAAACGTCAAGGACAAAAACAAAGATATCGGTTAATTATTTTCCTTATTTTTGGCATTTTTAACGGAATATCAATATTCAGACTATGGCTCGTCAGAATCTATTAACTTACGAGCAATCTTCATTTCCACGCCCCCACCACCCCTTTTTTTAACCAAAAGTGAACAATTTTGGTGGGACACTGCATTGCCAATTTCTATGTTGTACGTGAAAGATATATCAGAGCGGTTCTATAAACCCGCTCTGAGTAATGAAGCGGCGCCCTCAGGGATTGCACAGCTATTCGATGTTATTTGCAAAATACGGTGACCATATTGTCGGTAACATATAGCTATATTACTAATTAATTTCCATAAAAATCCATACCATGAATTATTAGAAACACTTAAATTCATGAGTTTTTTACATTTAAGGTGCAGGGGGGGGGGCAATATAAAAACGATGATTCCAAAGTCAGGGTGTCGTCCATTTTCGGATTTGTTGTTGGTGATTTTTTGCGGGGGGGTGTGGACAAAAGTATAGAAAAAAAAATGTAAAAATTTGGTCAAACTGCTCGTGCAAATTGCAGTTGTAAATCGGGAAATTAAAATCCTGAATCTTGAGTGCCTTGCGGTTTTCAAAAACATTCTGCATATACGTTTAGAATTTTCAGTTTGTCAAAATATGGGGCAAATAAGATTAGTTGCCCCTCGCCAAATATATTTCACTTTGAGATTGTCGACTTCCCCCGCTCCGCCTTCTCCTCAGACCAATCGCCCCTTGCTTAAATTCCTAAGCTTATTTAAATGGTCAATGGGATCTTGACGCCCCGCTGTAATCGTCCCACCTTAACCCTAAAAGGGCCGGGTGAAGCCACCCCTCCCACCCCCGACGTTGCGCGTTGTCCGCACAGCGCGAGGGTTGTGGGGGTATGACATCGCTCGCTGCGTTTGTAGTCTTTTCTTCGAATCTTCATGCATCTTTGAACCAATTCGCGACTCCGGGTAAGCGGTTCAAAGTTACTAAACGTTTTCGTAAATGTAATTAAAAAAAAATTAATTCCGGCGATTAAAAGATAGATTCTAAAGAATGCTACAGAATGAGGTCAGACCAAAAAATAGGCACTGTTGAGCTTAATGTAGTAATATAAATCTAATTACCTGCATAAATCAGCATAATAATGAAATTCCTGTAAATTAACTAAGTCTATGTATGACATGTACATACTCTGCGACGCCGTGCGTCAAGTATCGTTGCACGATCGCGCGTCGATTGGCTCGAGATCTCGGGGGTGAAATCCGCCTCCCCCCCTCGGCTCTGAGATGGTCTAAAAGACCCGCTAGCCGGGTAATGCCACCTGAACAGTGTACCATCTACAGGTTAGATTCACTTCCCGGAAGAAACGGTAAATCCAAGTCATGCAGCTAATAAGTCATAGCTTGGTCCAGTGGCCTGGGTCACATCGTATCACAATGTTTCCATTATTATGAGCTACATGATTTCCCATGCTATACCAGTGTCTAACTAAAGTGCTGAAAGTCGGGGGCGACATGTGCAACAGATACGTTATACTTTAAAAAGTATCTTGGCTGTAAAAAAATATCTAGTATTAAAATCCACCCGAGTAAAAGTTACAAACTAGTACAAACAAAATGCAAGAAAAAGGCAGGCATATATTTGCAAGAAATATACTTTTGAGTATTTTCTTAAAGGTACCTAACAACAGATACGTTACCAACAGATACGTTACCGAAAGTAATTTTGTGCATTGCGCGATTGAAACACGAACTAAAACACAATGTTTGTATTTGTTCTTTACCAAAATCCATAATTGTCAACATACAATTAACTTCCTTGAGGAAAAAATAAAAAAAATGTTAATAAAAACATGGTAACGTATCTGTCATTTACATGTGTTAATTCAATGCATTTTACACATCTTTACACAAAAGTTTAGCACTTCGGTTTAAAAAGGTGATATTGCAGATTTGATTTCTTCACACCATTAGGAAACATGTCATGTCACAATTACTCATTTTTGACTATGGTTATATTTTTAACTAGTTTGTTAACCCCATTGGCTTTAGCTGAGAATGGGCCTATTCTCATGCAGCTAAAGTGTCCCTTTTGGGTATTTTTCTGTCCCCTGGGGATATTTCAATGAAGAAATTCCATAATTTCTGTCACACCCGTCTTTTTGTTAACCGATTTGGGCACCCTTTATGGGCAAGTACACTTTTTACACGGAGGAAAAGTCATTTCAAATATATTTAATATTGAAAAAATAGCTTACTACACGAGCCTATGGGAGCTATTTTTGTCCCCACCTTGAGGTTCATTAGAAAACCTGATAAAATGACATCTTAAAAGTCTGTGAAGAAACGACTGATTATCCTACGATGGTTGCCAATTGTATACACCTTATTTTGCTCTACTTCCCAGCCTAGTACATCGATTATATTTTTCCTCACCGTGTCAACAGTGCTTGTCCCCGAAGTTGCAACAGATACGTTACCTAAATAATGTCAACCGATCTGGAACCCTAAAAATAATCAGATCAGTATGTAATATTACCCTGAACATTCTATCTAGTCAATCATGTTGATATGTAAAAGCAATAACTTTAGACGGCTTGGCGTTAAAACAAGAAACCGTTTCAAATAAAGAAAAGTCAGGAACGCAAAAAAATGAGCAACAGATACGTTACCTTTATTTTCGCTTGTACCATAAATATTACAGATTACCAGGCAGTATTATCCTCGCCAGTAAATGTGCAAACCCCACCTGTTCAGCAGACAAAAAATCTAAGAAAATTGCCCATGTAGTTTCGCGAAACACACTTTTGTATTTTTTGTCCAACAAATACGTTACCAACAGATACGTTGCCAACAGGATCGTTACCTTCAACATTTTTAATGATTTTATGGCCGAAAAATAAAGTAAAGCAAAAACTAATATTTCCCTGAACATCCCTTGAATTACCCACATTGATTTGTAAGACAATAGCATAAGACAATCTCACGTTTAAACATGAAGCCTTAAAAAAATGCCGGGTTCGAAACATCATTGCTGTGCTTTTAAAAGGTGAAAATCATTGAGCGACAATTTCTCTTTCCCCATAGACTGCTGTGTTGCAGAATTGTCATCAGTTGACAATAATTCAGGTGCTAAGTTTTATCTGTACGTATTTTATGAGTGACAGCATAACAGTCTGAAGTTTTGTGTTTTTTGTGTTTTTCAAACAACGTCAGTTAGCCTTTTATGTTAGATAGAAAAGTTTGGCTTTTTTTTTTTAAATGGGTCTTCACATCTGAAACCATTGGACAGTGAACTGTAGACTCTATTGAAAGAAAGGGATATACACGGGAAAGAGTGTAATGTACTTCTCTAACGAGATGGTTTTGGTAGGCATGGATAGTCCGAATTTTAACAGGGTGCAACGCACTTTTATTTCGCGCGTACTCGACGCGTTGTGACTGTACGATTGTATCTGAGGACTATGCGCGCAGATCAGCGAAACACAAAAGTACAGTGCAACGAACTTCTTTCTTCTCGAGTTTACGCTTTATCACGTGATTAACTCTTCACCAATCCTACAGCAATTCAAGTATTATGGAGTAGCCCTACGAACATGAATACGCAAACAAGTAACAAAAAAAAAGTAAGTTTAATAAGACTGTTCCATATGGTTGGTTTTTCTC
The DNA here is from genome assembly GCA_001188425.1 of Eucidaris tribuloides. NCBI lineage: Eukaryota > Metazoa > Echinodermata > Echinoidea > Cidaroida > Cidaridae > Eucidaris > Eucidaris tribuloides. The sequence goes on along the minus strand of JZLH01S0018737.1, from coordinate 24,467 downwards.
TTCCATTTTCTTCTTTTTCTTCCATTTGATTTAAAAGAGCAGCGACAGGATTGGGAATGAGAGAAAAAATATCTCTCGAGCCAAACTGGTTGAAAGATTATTAGATATCAAAGATACACCAGCTGGAGTGTATCCCCTGGCTGTTTACTTAAGGAGAATCAAGCATGAACATACCAGCACTTTGTTTCCCTTGAGCCCCTAGGGAAATTAATCCCATAGAAAGCTACACAGTCAACAAATTTGTCTCTCACAAGGCCGCTGATGGAGAGTTGTTTTGAAATCAATCAACTTTTGACTACAAAATTTTCACAGTAAAATAGTTTTATTAGATTCTACAATAGTTACTACCCCCAGTCATGCCATTTACCTTTAAATACTTAAAATGCAACTTGGTATCATCATGTTGTCAGGAGTAAACTTCAAAGATGTGTACACTAAATTTGCATTATTATAATTGATCTATTGTTATAAATAGTCGGAATAGTTGAAATTTACCGTCGAAATACTGGTTTGCTAAGAAAAAAACTGAACAATAATCCCAATATTTTTTTTTGTCCATAGTTCTGTTATTTGTCGTGGATTTTTAATGACCAAATATTCCATAAACGGTCACATATTTTGCAACCCGAGAAAGAAATAACGTTGTCTCGTTGCGCAATACAGTTTCAAAATGTCGTGAAATTACGAGGTCATTTATTCGACCTGCATTCGACCTCATTCTGACACGCGACTGTTGATTTTAATTCCATATGTTAACAATGATGTGAAAATGCACAACTTAATTGTGTACGTAGATAAATTCCAACCTAAGCAATATGGAATGGCTTCAGTACGCATACCGCATGTCGCGCGCGCTGCGTACGCGTTTTGTCTAGCACGTGAATATTTTTCTACGCACTTTTTGTGTGTGATCGCGATGCTGAATGAGATTACGATCCGTTGGAAACTTGAGTGAAGCCGACGACATTTTTCTTTGGTTTGGGACATTATTCCTCGCCTGATGTGTAAGCATACAGAAGTAAGTATTCCAAATGTTCACTTTTACATGTGTCTGATTGTTAATGTCCATAACAACTGCTTTAATTGTGAAATTATGAGTAAAGTTGGTTGCCATGCGGTGCATTTTTCGGTCTTTGGTGTGTGAATGTAAGTTCGTGTACACACCCGGAACATGTCACCCGGCGTTTTATCCCGTGAATTGACAATCAATGAAATTCCTTTGTTGTGTACAGATTTTTAGGCGGCTTCATTCAACCGCCAGTATGTTTTCTTCCAGAATTTGGCCGGGACGAAATGAAATATAAGTTTTGCGTTTTATTTTAATGACAACACAAACTACTCAAAAGAATGTCGGTTGTCCCTTAGATATACTTGATTGTACACTCAAAGTAAACCTATATGCAGTAAGTTAGATCTACGTTCACTTGACTGTACAGAATGCATGATGAACTGAGCCACACTATTTTCCTGTTTTCTATGCGAGGATTGTGCAAATCAAGTGTGTGTGCGTGGGATGATTTATGATACTGAGAATATGTTAGACCTGGCTGGCCCTGTTTATTATCAAATAGAATGTGATATCTGGATATTTTTCAAGTGTTTTAATTTTATTTCTTATACACAGAATTCAAAATATTTAAGGTCTAAATTATTCAGTTCAATTCATCATCAGGTTGTAGTGATGGACTGAGTCTGGTGTGATCAAACATTTTTTCTTCTGATTATCGGTAATCCTGGGTTTTAGGGGCCTAAATTATTGTAGGTTGCTAACTTCAGCGTGTGCGGTTTATTTCGTCAATGTGTCTTCTGACGAAATAAACCGCACATGCTGAATTAGCAACCTATAATAATTTAGGCCCCTAAAACCCAGAATTACCTGATTATCAAGCTAAAATTAACATATCTAATTCAGTAACATAATTGATGCAAAAAGTTATGTGATGTTTATAGATCCATGCAGTATTCACACGAACATCTCTTATTGTTGAGATTTGTTGGAATTGGATTAATAGTTGCAAATTAGGTTTGGGAGTTTGAGTGTTTTCATCAGTCTGCATGTTTCCATGGTCAACATCTGACTCTATCGTATATCGAAAGAAGAGATCACATCCTCAAACTCCTACAAGTTCTCCTCTTATCTTTCCCTGGATAATTCACATCTGAAACCAGCTACCCATCATTGCACTTACAGCGCCAATACTAGTGACTGTCTAGGAGGCTGTCCTCCTTGCTCCTTGCCATCAGGAGGTTGGAACCTCCTTTGCATTAGTCTAGGACATCATACATGTATTTACAAAACAGAGAATCATATGTGTATACACTTGCACCATCTACAAGACTACAGGCACAACTTTGTTTTAACCAGTTGAAGATGATGAGAGATGAAATATCTTGCCTTGAGGCGTATGAGAAATGTGTGTAAATTCAAGCAAAATCAAACCGTCTTCATTCTTCAATGGGTTAACCACCTCACCATCATTCTGCTGTCACTACGAGTCTCATCCCAGTATAGCTTTAAATGGAAGAAGCTGATATAGGGATTATTTTGGTGGGGGTATCTCTGGGGATTTATACTGAAGAATTGGTACTTAATCAAGTTAAAGACGCTATACAACACTGTGGAAGACACGTTTAAAAAATTGTCGAACTTTGCTGTCTGACATATCTGACAGTGTTTGAATGGACAAATAAACACCTTAGAACGCACAAGTTTGGACAGTTATGCTGTCACTAGTACAATATGTGGAGATACAAATTGGCACATTAATTTCCTATCGGGCGATAGGAAATTCTGCAACACAGCAGTCTATGAGGGAAAGCTGGAATGGTCTCTCAATGATTTTTACTTTTTTAAAGCACTTACTGATCGTTTTAAACTGCAATTTTTTCAGGGCTTCATTTTTCGACCATGTCAGAGACACTGGTAGCATGGGGAATCATGCAGCTCAGATTTTTTAAACTGGAGACACTGTTATTCAGTGCCTTTAAGCTACATGTACATGTATTGTCAAAAATACCCATTCTTTCAGTCAGCTAGGGACAAGATAAGAGCTCTGTAAATTTACCTCACCTTGCAAACACTGATCTTCAAGCAGAACAAAAGTCAAAACAAGGTTGTTAAAAGAGAATCAGTTTACAGTTACACAGCAGGCAGCTTGCATTGTCTGTACTGTGGTAAGGCAGGGCTCCACACTAACATTTTTGCGTGCTTGCCCATCGGGCAAGTGAAATTATCACTTTCAGATTTTTACTTGCCCGAATGAAAAATTTACTTCCATAATAAAGGATAAACACATTAAAAAAATGATTTCTCACTAAATTTAAACAATATTGCTTTTACCAGCATTGGACATTTATTATTTTTATTCTGGGGGTTACAAAAGGTGTGATTTTAAGTTGAGTCATAAAATTAACTGAACAGAATAATGTTGAAATACCGGTAGACCTGAAAACACAATTTTAGACATAGTTTTGTTGTTTCTGGACGTATTTTGCTCATTTCAAGGTCAAAATTTTGCTTGCCCAATTGGGCAAGTAAAGTTTAACATGTTGAGTTTTTACTTGCCCCACATGAAATTTTACTTGCCCCGGGCAAGTGGGCAAGTGCTAGTGTCGAGCCATGGGTAAGGCACAAAGTGTGCGTCTGGGCTAGTTGTGGGATGGAATAAGATGGTCATTAAAAAAGTGAGACATGTAGTGATGTACATGTATTGATGTGCAATAATCATAAATGTACATGTACATGTGTATGGGGTAGGGTTGGGGTCAATAGCAGCTATACTCTACATACTTTACAACCCTCAAAAAGTTGGTGTTCTGGTGATGCAGGATAAAATTCTTTTGAAAACACAAAGCATGAATTAAACAAATATTGCAGGGTTCTTCACCAACTTTTTTGGCTGGTTGCCCAGTTGGGCAAGCAAGCTTTTTTGGTTTTGTTCATTTAGTTGCCTGAACAAAATTTTTATTTGCCCCAGTGAGCAAATTGCTTGTTAATTTTGTTACTTTAGAGATACCTTGTTGAAGGTGTTTTTACAGATTCTTCTTAAAGGGAGAAGGAGCCAGCAACTAACAGGCATAAGTTAAGAATAAAAATAACATTGTGAGTATTGTGAGAATTATGGTACATGGTGATAAAGACAACCTAAAAGCCGGTATTTTCAGTTAAACTTGGTACTTGATCCAATAAATCAATATGTCTGTGGTAATTCTGGAATTGATTTGAAATAACTTCCCAAAATTCATTAGAACTTCAGACAGAAATATTCACATGATAAAGGTAGGCCTACTAAGTTATAAGGGGATACGTTACTCCTTACTACCTTAAAAAAAAAGGATTGATGTGTTTTCAAGACACTATATACATGTACGGTACATGTAACACTGTGGAAGACCCGTTTAAGAAATTGTTGAATTTTGCTATCTGACATATCTGACAGTGTTTGAATGGACAAATAAACACCCTAGAACACAAAAGTTTGGACAGTTATGCTGTCACTAGACACTAGTACAATATGTGCAGATACAAATTGGCACATTAAAGGCACTGTATAACAGTGTTTCCAGTGTAAAAAATCTGAGCTGCATGATTCCCCATGCTACCAGTGTCTCTGACATGGTCTAAAAATGAAGCCCTGAAAAAATTGCAATTTAAAACGATCAGTAAGTGCTTTAAAAAAGTAAAAATCATTGAGAGACCATTCCAGCTTTCCCCCATAGACTGCTGTGTTGCAGAATTTCCTATCGCCTGATAGGAAATTAATGTGCCAATTTGTATCTGCACATCTTGTACTAGTGATAGCATTACTGTCCTAACTTTTGTGTTCTAAGGTGTTTATTTGTCCATTCAAACACTGTCAGATATGTCAGATAGCAAAGTCCGACAATTTTTTAAACGTGTCTTCCACAGTGTTATATAGCGTCTTTAATTTCCTGTCAGGCGATAGGAAATTCTGCAACACAGCAGTCTATGGGGGAAAGCTGGAATTGTCTCTCAATGATTTTTACTTTTTTAAAGCACTTAATGATCAATCACTTTGAACTGTATTTTTTTCAGGCCTTCATTTTTAGACCATGTCAGAGACACTGGTAGCATGGGGAATTATGCAGCTCAGATTTTTTAAACTGAAAACAATGTTATACAATGCCTTTAATTAAAGGGTTAATTATTGCTGAGATAAATGTGGCAAGGGGAACTATGATGTGTACAGTAGGACTGCAGCAATGTTTTATAATCTAGGCAATTACTCAAGATTGTACATGTATGTGATAAAAGGGAGACAGAAAATTCACATAGGCCCTACACATTATTTTCCAAGCAGGAAATTAACGATTTAAATGAACATTGACAATGTAGCATTCGGTAAGTCAAAGGACCCTGCCCCAGTGCCCTGCTGACGTTATTCATGTGTGGAAGGCTGGCAGCATTTTGTACGTAAGATCTACATCTACCTTCGCGGAAACCACAGATCTGTGAGTCCATCGGAGCGCCAAGGTCGACCAGAAGAAGCCGGCTCTCATTAGTGATTACATTGACTCATCAATCAATTTAATGTCGGTCTTTATGCTGGAGGTCCGAGGTAACGACAGTATGTTAACAACAGATGGCGATTGGCACAATGAATTGCCAGGAATGTTGCAACACCAAACAGGGAAATACAATATACACCCCATCTGTTCATCCAGACACAATGACATGTCAGATATAAATTTTAATTTGACAAATATCGAGTCATTTGCCTTACAGTCTCTTTTTGGCATTCTCATTCTGTGATTGCAAACTGGTTAGGCCATAAATTATGTCCATCTTGTTCAATAGTTTAGTACTACATTTATAAAGAAGACCTGCACTATCAACCTCTGACATGAAAATACATTGTCCTGTCCGCGACAAAATGTCCTGCCCGCGACGAAAATGTCCTGTCCGCGACGTTTTTGTACGCGATGACAGATTTTCATTAGTCTCTAACTTTAATAAAGTTTTTCTATGATTCTTGATTTATAGTAGATATTAACTGCCCCCATCTTAATCCAGAAAAAATTAAGTCTTACTTTATGAAAGTGCTAAACTGCAGAGTAATTAAAACCTTTTGATTCAAAACGTCGCGGACAGGACAATTGCTTTTTATGACGGCCAATCAGAAGAAAGTATTTCTAGAGGGGTTGCCATGGTAACCATTTCCTGAATTTACATGAAATGCTTATTCTGCCTACACATAGAATGGGTGTAAATATCTTTTCATTAATGTAAAATTTTAAAAAATGTGTTTGTCCTGTCCGCGACGCAAAATGCTCATTTTTGGGAAAAATCACATTTTTTCATGACTTTCCACCAACTTGTGCAGAAAATCAAAATAAGTACAGTTAACTTCAGACATTGCACATTCTAAATTTCATAAAATATTATAAAAGAACATGTAAATTTCATTTTTTAAGATTCATGTCGCAAATAGCTCGGAAATGTAAATATGTATTTAGTTATAAATTTATATAAATTGATTTATTTGGTTGAATACATACATGTAGTTGAAAAACACTTCTTCAGATTAAACTGTGTTTCCATAGGAAATGCATGGTCTGTGTCCTAATAATTGAAGAGAGTAGATTGATATCTGACGTGATCACACTTTGTGAAAGATTGAATACAAATTTTGTCTTATCAACTGTATAGTGGCTGTAATTTATAAAGGGCAGTGCCAGTGGTATGATTAAAAATGCCTCGGGAACAAAATGAGTTGAAAAATATATAGTAATCCAGTAAATATACACTGGCTAGGGTATATTCAGGCTGGAAGGATTTGTCTTGAATTTTGAATTTGTTTACTTGAGGAGAAATAAGCATGATTACATGTAAATTACCACGTAGGCCTATAGTATAATAAATTAATCTCTGACAGTGATCAAAATTGATCCTATAAAAAGCACAGCATTTTCTGGTAATTGTACAATGAAGAAGAAGTTTATCTAGGACTATGAAATTTTCACAGCAGAAAGTTAAACAGGATACTTGATTTACAGGACCACATTGTGACACAGGATTGAGGACTACTCAATAGGTGCATTCACATTACAAATCTTCGCGAAGTTTATCTTCTCGAAGACTTCGCGAAGTTTGTCTTGATCGTTCACACTGGGGCAAAACTTCGAGAAGATTTACTTCCCACGAAACTTCTCGAAGATTTGGAACGCACTGCGCATGTGGAAGCAATGAAAATGTACGGAGATTTTGCTGCAGATTGATCAGGAATTCTGTTTCTGCGATTCTCCAATGTCCTTTACATTTCATATTTATTTTAAAGAAAGTATTCCAAGCTCACACAAAAATTGAATGAGTTTGGACATATGTTGCTGCGTACAAAACGCAAGTAAATATCCGAGCTACATGGTATACTCAAGTCATAACGTATTAAACTCCATGTTTGTGTACAGTGCGCATTTATGTCCCCACACCGGAAATACGCTGAGGCTCACGGGATATACAGTAACTTCCCGAAGTTTGTGTTCACACTCAAAATGTCGCGGGAAGTTTCTCGATGTTCGGGAAATTTCCTACAAAGTTGTGGGAAGTTTCGCGAGAAGTTTCGCAGGAAGTTTCGCGGGAAGTTTGTGTTCACATTACCAAACTTCGCGAAGTTAATCTTCGGGAAGTGAAACTTCGCGAAATTTGCTGTAAGTGTGAATGCACCTAATGTGGACAGACTAAACTAGACTGTTGTGCATACTTGTAGGATACTATTTTGTCAGTGTCACATGTGTACTGTACAAGTGTATGTGTACATGTACAGACAGACAGACCATGGAGGTAGAACCATGGACAGACAGATGGACAGACAGACAGAACAGCAGTCATATGACAGGCTCTGGATTAGCCTTTTGACAAGGCCCTCTCGCTGTGCGGGACCAGCGAAATGGGGGCGAGCGAAGCGAGCCCAGCTGAGCGCGCCAGCGCGAGGGCCTTTTGAGATCTACTTCAATTTCTTATGTTAGCCCTTTGAATTACCGAATTTTGCTACCCGATTTTGGGTAGCAAAAATCAACCAATCAGCGTGTCTGTCACTTGATCCTACGTTGAATATGCAATCATACTAGACCATGTTCGTACAGCGTAAGTACTGTTGCTGTAACACGAAACGATCTGGAAGCGTTCACTATTTCATTAGGCGAAATGAGTCACAAACGCAGATTTTTTGCACGCCAAATTGGACCTTACGATACAAAATTTAAAGAAAAATGCTTCAAATACTCTGTTAAAACAATGAACGTGTACTAATTTGGTGTTTGATTGTATATGAATTGTAGTAACCAACACTGAAAGAATTTCTTTCAACCCACCGAATAGTTGACAAGGCCTAGACAGGAGATCGTAGCGCGCAATTTCATTGGTTGATTCGAACAGAGATCGGTCGTTCCTGTTGGTCATGAATAATAATCACTTTTCGGATGCCAAGCAGATCTCAAAAGGCCCTCGCGCTAACGCGCTCGGCTGGTTTGCTTCCAGCTCGCCCATAACAGCGAGAGGGCCATGTCAAAAGGCTAGCTCTGGATGAGATCCGGATTGTTCGGACTTCAGACCGACAGCCCCTTGTAGTCTTGGTTCTAGGCCATACAACTTTTCCTAGTACACTCACTCTCCAAATTTTTCTACCTCCAGAGTACACTCACTCTGCCCTAGTCAATGCAAAACACTAGTCTTAGTGAAAGCTGTTGACACAAGATACAGTACAATCACTACAATGTACTGTAGTTTCCTTAGGATGAGTTAATCTAAATGTCTGGAAGCCAGACTACGCCACAGGTGACCCAGGCTATGAACTCTCTTAGGGGCCCTGATGTTTTGAAACCAGATATGTCAATATGGAGTGGTGGGAGTCCTTGAAAGTCAGTTGAAAAACAAGCCCGTTACCAGGAATAAAACCCTGGCATGTATGAAACTTGGCTTGAATACCAGGAAATATGCAGATAATTGCATGCAAACATACAAAACTCAACTGAAACACACAATTTTGGGAGAAGTGAAATCTGATGTTGGTGCTTTTATATAAATCTGATGTTTTTATTAAATGAGTAGGCCTACTTGTTTATAATAAAAATAGAAATCATTCAGGATGTTTATTGTGCAAGGTTTACGGTAATGAGACATAGAGTACTGTATACTTAATTCACAGCATCAATCAAAATGAATAGGAAGAGGTTATGATTTTTATACTGGTACTGGTAATGCACAGGGTTGGCAATTCAAAAATTGACGGAGGATTTTATGTTTAAATAATCAACCCAAATAAAACGTAGAAAAGGAAGGACAATGAACAAAATAGTGATGAAATTTACAAATTCAAACTGAACACAAAAATTCACTAATTTGTTCACTTCTGGTAAGATTTTTGGACATGTTTTCCTTATTTTGACAATCAAAAGTTTACTTGCCTGATCGTGCAAGTGAATTTTAGCACTGTAATATTTACATGCCCGACATGAAATTTTACTTGCCCCGGGCAAGTGGACAAGTGCTAGTGTGAAGTCTTGCTGGTGCTGTCGTATGACACCAATGAGATATCAACAAACCAATTCAAACGGTGTGTTTCTACAGAAAATCGTTGAACGGTATTACCCGCGTAAGTATCCAGAATTCCGGAAAACTTTCCTGTAGAAACAGATACAATGCGGTTTATTGATAAACCGTATCTGACCAAATACGGTTTCTCATAACCACCTTCCAGAGGTGGTTATTGCCATGTTAATCCGTTTAACTTTTCTGTAGAAACACACAGCGAAAAGCGTATCAGGTCTGGCGGAAGTAGGGGTCAACGGTGCGTGTGAAAATACGTGCCTGTGACTGCATATTTTGGACCAGTTCATATACCACAATGCATTGCTAGGTCATATAGGTTGAATTTCCCGATTTCCGGTTGACGCGTTATTTGCGACGCGGATCGGAGTTAATCGGATTATTCGTTCTGTAGAAACAGGTTGGTTTATTAAGGGTGATACGGTTTTTCGATTCCGGAAAAGATAAACCGTTTTCCACTATTTTTCTGTAGAAACACGCTGAAAGAGGAGAGGATGTAGCCACCCGAGTGAATATCAGGACTTGAGTGTTAAAGGTTAGTGACATGATTGGGAACACTTGAAAATGCCTCAAGAACAAAATCACTTGAAATATATACCAACTACATGTATACACCAGCTGGAGTGGATGTCCCAGCTGGAAGGATTTGTCTCTAATTTGTTTACTTAAGGAGAATCAAGTATGAACATTAATTCTATCGGGGCACGATAAAAATAGGACCCATAGAAAGCCACACAGCAGGTTTGCCTGCCACGAGGGATATTGACATTAGTTATTTAAGAATGAGTCAATATTTGTCTACAAGATTTCACAGGAGAATCCTTGCATGTAGTTTACTTGATTCTAGAGAAGTTTCAGCCCAAGTTGAGGACTACCCCCGATCATGTCATTTCAGGAATACTGATGAAAATATAATCTCAGACCAAGGAGTATGAAGGAATATGAAGTGTTTACTATTCATATTTGGCATTGTGCATATTGATTTGGAAGGTAATCAGTCAACATTAAACAGCAATTTGTTGGGTTAATTTTGGGAAATGAGAAACATTCGACAGAGTACACCCATAGCAACACTCCAACACATTCAACACGATATTTGTTGGGTGTGTGTCTGTGTATTATTGTATGTACATGTATAACTTCTACACATAGGCCTATAGTGTACTTTTGTACTAAGAGTAAAGAAAAGACTCGGGGTCATGTATTGTTGACAATTCAATTAGCCTTGAACTTCTAGCAAACAAGCAGTCCTCAGTGTTAAAATCTGAAAATGTAGAAGGTATCCATGCACTGTGCAGTGTACACAGATACATGTATTTACTTGTGCAGTTTTGATAATGAAAACAAGAATTATAATTTTCACAGGATATAAAATTCTGGATTTCAATAGAGGTGCAGAAAAGACCTGTACATTGATTGACAATCTTGATTTAGACTAGATCCAATGAGGAAAAATGACTATTTCCATTACATGTATATGTACTTGAGAACAGTTTAATTATTAAAGCACACAATCTTTTTTCTGGATAGAAACTTTTAATACATGTAACTATGCATGTACATGTAGGAATTAACAGACCTCAACATAAAATGGCTGAAACTGACTTACAGTCAGTATGCCAAGATTTTGAAACTGACTATCTACAGTCAGTGAATCATTAACAATCTCCAGTGGAATTTTATGTTCACATTGTGGGTTTCGCTGTAGTGCAGGAGCTATTGTAATGTATGCAGTGGTGCATAAAGCATGTATTTTGTGGTGTGTGGTGCAGTACATGTAATGTCAGTGTGTGCTATGTGATAATGCCAATGAATGCTACGTGAAGGTGGTATACTTTTGTAGCAAATCATGTGAAAATCCAAAGGTAACAGACTATTGTTGCTAGGGAGTAAAAATCTGATTTTTTTTTAAAACCAGCATGTTTACAAACACATGGCAGTATTATGTCGCTCTCTTGATTTTACCCCACTTAATGTGTTTGATACTGACTGAAATACATGTATATATAACAATTTAAGTTTTTGGGTTTTGTGATAGATAAGAATTCTGATCAGTATGTGTTGAAATGTTGTTTTTAACTGGGAGTGGTCTATTGTCCTAATGTTTGAAGTTAAATTAAACTTATGCATGCATTTACTTTAAATTTTTATCCCTTTTCACTGAGTTTGTGAAATTTGAATATAAACTAAGATTAAAGTTAATTTCCATTTTCCTCCTGTACATGTACATAGCACATGTATGTTTGTTTTAATTTCAAATACCAAACTCTTAAACAAAACTGTGACTTTAGTTTGATACTGTTGTACTATACCGTATGATAGAATGATAATAATATCAAAGTGAGTTCTCTGAAATCAAATTGTGAGTTCCTTCTTCATTATCTGTTCGCTTCCCCCAAGAGCTAAACAGCCTCTCTACTAAGCTGCACATTTGATTAGATTTTACTTCATCTGCAGTGCTGTCAAACGTTGCTGCTTATGTGGTGAAGCCAAATATAAGATTGAGCAGCCTTGAAGCTAGGCTAGAAGCTGTTTGGCAAAACATAGCCGATATATGCTGATGGTGTTTTTAACTTGGATAATTAATTTCTATCTCCCAAGCTTGAGCTGGTTCGTGTGACTGTCGTGAAGCCATACTAGTGAGTACATGTACATGTTCATTGGCCAGCATTATCAAAACAACTTGATGCTGTTGATTTAATTTTTTTAGTTTCAGAAATACAACTATACAAGTATTCACACTGTAGGCTACCCTGCTGGAATTGGAGTTTCTATCATTTGTGAGGCCATTGAAAGAGAATTGTAGAGACAGTGCTTTCCGTTTAAAAAAAATGGTCTTTTCCATTTCTGAAAACCTGTAATTCCGTTTCAACTTGATCTAAAAATGGAAATTCCATTTTTTTCACAGAAAATGTAGGGCCTACAGCAAAAACAAGTTTTGCAAAGGTGAATTCCATGAATTTGTACATGAAAAATATAAGAACCAAATGGATTTTCCATTTGATTTACCGGTAAAACGGAAAATCACTGTCTCTAGAATTGCAGAGTGATAGCAAAGTATTTTGAAATTTCATGAATTAAGGTGATATTTTGGCCACTTACAGCTACATTTTGTCTTGAACTTATGATGACTTTTTCTTTATTGACAATGTGTAGTCCCACATGTTAAATTTTTTGTTGGATACCCGAATCCCAAAAATGTAATCGGGGTTTGACTTTGGCGGCAGATTCCAATCGGATATCTGACTACAGCCTTTTAAAAAACCCTATTATTTGCCTGATATTCATCAACATTGTGTTTCCCTGTTTCTATTCAAAGGAACTTCATATCACCCTGGACCCCTTTAATTAATCTGATTAATGAGCCAGATCAAACCTGTTAAATTGTAAGTCAAATGCCCTTGAAGCTTTGGCCTGTGAAAGCGGTGAATTGATTTGGGCTATGAGATCTATTGTATTGCTAAATTCTATAGATCACTACAAATACCCGCGGAGTCTGGATGGGGCTACATAGTACGGTGTATGTCACTAGTTGATCTGTAAACTGAAATATTCAGAAGTCTGTTTAAAGCCACTGGCTAACATTTACCACAGTTAAAAAGATGTGAGCTACATAATCTCTACGATCCAAGTGTCTTTGATAAGGTCTAAAAATGAAGCCCTGAAGAAATTGTCTAGGCCTATTTCAAAATGATTATCTAATGCTTTAAAAAAGTGAAAATCGTAAGTTGACCACATTCACCTGCCCATTTCCTCCCATAGACTTTACTGTGTGTGGATCTAGGCTATTTTTTACTCGCTCCGAGTATTAATCGTTTCAATCATATCTTGCCAGTGGCAGCATAAATTTCCAAATGTTTGTATTCTAGGGTGTTTTTTTGTCCAGTTGAACACTACTACCTGTAGCTCAGATATCAAAGTGTGATAATCTTTTAAATTGAAGCTCCACAATGTTAGCCTATCACTTTAAAATTACAGTACTGTTATTTTCAGATTGAAACAATGCAGGGCTGTTTAACAGTACTGGGTTACAGTGTGCCTTACACTGCCCTGCAGTTACCATGGCAACCAGAAAACAAACGATAAGCTTTGTGGGATCCAAGGGGTAAAATGAAAGTATTCAAGCGTTCTTTGATTGGAATATGGCCAATTATGATAATCAGAGCTTGGCACAAGGTGACCTGCATTCATGCTACCTTGTGCAAGGTGTCCATCAAATGTTTCAAAATTCTCCATCGATATGCATACTGTACAGGTATTGTTGAAAAATGGTAACTAAAAATATCATTCTTCAAGAACAAATTTATTTTCATTCCCCATCCCAAGCTGCAGGCTTTCAGAAATTGTCAAAATTGTATGATGAGATCTAAAAAGGGTGACACCTCCCCCCCCCCCATCAAACCTATCAAAACTATCAAAAACACCAATATAGTGAATCCACACAACACTAATCTGTACAGTTGGTAGAAGTACTAGGTGTTAAAA
>JZLH01S0018737.1:0-10392 GCA_001188425.1 Eucidaris tribuloides | reverse complement strand
AATAAGCGTGAATTTCATAAAACTGAGTATTGATATCGTACTGAAACCACCTCCAACAAAAATGTTCACTATTCTGCCGTAACTATACTCAGTGCCAGTATAATCTGTTGTACAGTTTTTGTGTTATTAATTTTCAAAATTAACAAATATTATTTTTAACACCTAGTATAATGTAGAACTGGTACTGTACTTTGATGTACATTAAAGGAATGCGGCGCTCGAAATCCATGAACGTTCAATACCATCCGCTTTGCCCCTGTTGCAAGGCCGTGCGTAACATCAATTGTGGAGCTGCGAACAGAATTGCCGTTGAGGAAAGGGCTGTTTTCAGTTGGGTTTACTTTGTTTTTCTTCGGTTGAAAGCGTGCTGCATCTAATAGGGAAATGCACACAATTCGTGTGCGCTCGTTTTCCGAAAGTATACGGGCATTCCCGAATATTACCCGAGCCGGGCACGATATGTGACTTTTTGGTCCCTTTAAATACAATGCCTTTAATGTCCTTGGTTGTATAGAGTGCACTGTACAATCATGACATTATCTCAGAACCTTGTACTCATTTTATCCCGATGTCAGTCTCAATCAGATGAACTTTCAGGAAGCTGATCTCATCTCCAATGATCGCGCTTGTTCCATCGCACGGCAACTATCTCCATTGCCATGGCAACGCAGCCTTGGTCTTCTGTAATGAATTGACTGCGTGGTAAGAAATCAGCCCAAATTGTCCCTGAACCAACCGTCACAAAGAAATCGAAGTGTTACATGGCTTTCTAGTATCTGATGCATTGTAATTCAGCCTACGTATATTGTACATGTAGGCATACTATCCGGTGTGTGTCTCTTGTTTGTACAATTTGTATTCATGATAAAAGTACTACATCAATCAAATATTTCTATTACGTCAGTTTGTAATGAACCTGAATAGATCAAAATACATTTGGATTTACAAATATATGTAGCTTTTGACATTTGGTAGAGAATACAAGACCATTTTTTTTAAACTGTGGAAATGCAGTATGCTCACACACACTTCATGAAAAGAACGGAAACAATATTCAATCCCTCACCATTGTACAGTGGCATTACTATCGCATTCAAGATTGAGTGATACACAGCAGTGAGCAGTCACAGCTATAATATTGGAAGGCAGGCTACATGTATGTTTGGTGATCTCAATCCCAGACCCTTAGCTGCATGGCAGTCATTTTCTGGACTAAATAACACATTTAGTTGGCCCCACAATTGTCACTTAACTTTCTAGCAGCAATCTTTTGAAATGATCACTCCAGCATAGGAAATAACCCAGGGCGATGGGCGATTTAGCCCTTGGCAAAGCCCAAATTGCCCCCTAAAATCCCCCAAATCCAATTCTTTAGGGCGACCATTTCCTCCAAAATTGACCTCAGATTTGCTACGAAAAAATTCACATTTTGTCTTATTAATATTATGGCATTGAAACAAAAATGAATTAAATGGTTGCTTTTATGGATGAAGCACTGGCTGAAACATCGGCAATCTTTCATTGCATTCTTCAAATTATGATGTGCAACAAAAAAGTAGCCCCAGTGGTAGAAAAATAGCCCCCCAAAATTCAAAAGTAGCCCTAAGGCTCTAATAAAAATCACCCTTAAAAAATAACAATTAATTCCTACCCTGTATGGATGGAAGTTAAAAATTGTGGAAACAAAAAATTAGAGGGAATATCATGAATTGGTCAAGGTTGAGAGAAGGGTCAGTGGTTATGAGCTATTTCCTCTGTAACTTTGTACAGTGTAGTTAGGGGTACCCCAATTAGACAACTCGACCTCTGCCATAAATTGTAAACAAATGTATTGTTTTGTTCTAGTACATGTAGGTTTATACGGAGTTAACAAGAAAAAAATCTGAAATTTGATAGATTAACAATAATACTCTCCTAAAATTCCATCATGAGTTTGTATTATGTGATCCCAGAACAGGACAGAAAATAACATTTTATTTTTCGAGGCTACTTTCTAATTTAGTGATTTTAGTACATTATACACTGAACCCTATGAGGAAAATTGAGGATTGTTTTTTATTTTAGCCTTTAGGGGCTTTTTGGGTGCGTTTATTTTGGGGGAATCGCCTCAGCCCCTATGCTGTTCCAGAACCATTTTAAGCCAAACTGGGGACTGCCATAATCTTGCTGATCCTTGCCTTTAAGTTTAATCCATTTTTCTGGGTCAGATTGTCAGTCTAGCCTAAACACACCACAAGCCAAGATAACAACACATTGCACTGAGGCACTGAGGCTTGACATATAGTTGAACTTTGACCTTCTTATACACTGTGCATACCAATGGTTTCACTTCTTGGTAAGTCCCCAAATTGTTCTTGAAGTTGAAGACAACTTGGCAGAATATTTAGGTCGATAGGATTTATAACTTTCTCTGAATATGCCCTGGGCCCTTGAATGCATCATGGAGGTACATGTACCTCCATGAATGCATGCAAGAAAAGGAAGTCAGTGGACCAGAGTTTTGGGGTGCTATGGGTGAATGGCTTTGGTCTTTATTCAGCTGCTAGCAAACAATGCAGTGCCCTACAGTGGTCAGTGAATGAATGAGACAATGGAAGCTCCTTGTTGTACACACAGTGATACAAATTCTACAGGGCCTACATGCAATTAGAGTGCTACCTGAATTATGTGCAGTGATTTTGAGTTGAGCATCAATTTAAATACTGTACAATTGTACATGTTTAATGATCAACTATGAACTTGGGAATTTGTGTATCAGTGACAGATCTTGTGCTTCAAATTGAATACAAAATGAGATTCAACAAGGATTATTACTGAATAATTGGTTCAATTCAGTTACATACATGTACATGCTGGTACACTGTATGTACTTTATGCATAGGATTTGTATGCCAAATTGTCAATACATGTACATGTATGCATTATTAACCTGTTGCCTCCCAGATACCATAATTCCTATAGACTACATCCAGCTCTGGTAGGCTGTAGCAAAATCTTTCAGTACCAATTACAAGTAAACTATAGTCTAGATGGACTTTCACAAAGTGAGAGGCTATGGCCCGATTTACACCAAAAGGCCGGCCTGAGGCCGGCCTCGGGCCGGCCTAAATTGGAGGCCCGAGGCCCGCAATTTTGTGCATTTACACCCAATATTAGGCCGGCCTAGAGGCCCCCTTTTCAAAACTCGCCGCACTGTGTCTCCCTATCATTGATGTAAAAGAAAACAGTATTTCTTTCATGCACGTACAACAGCCCTACATAAATCTCTTGTAAGAGAGTCGATTTAAAAAAAAAGTTGGAATGAGACTGTGAATTAAACAGCAATATTTTTGATTCGTGTAATATTGATGTTAATACAACAAAATGCAGTTTGTACGACTGTATAAAGAAAAAAAAGAATACCTCTAACGAATGTAATAGTTCATGTATTTTGTTGTCTTTTTCAAATATACGATGGTTGGTTTGATTGGTTTGATCATGGTTTGATTCACCGTTTACCTGTACATACACCGGAAGTACGGTCCAGGCATTGTTTGGGGGCATTGTGTATTACGTAACAGCGCCACATCGCATGGTAAATTGGGGGCCCGAGACCTCCTTTCCATTTACACCAAATAAAGGCCGGCCCGAGGCCGGCCTCGGGCCGGCCCGAGACTACCTCCAGAGGTGGTCCCAAATCGGGGAGGGCCTCGGGCCTCCTTTGCATTTACACCGAGCTTTAGGCCGGCCTCGGGCCGGCCCGAGGCCGGCCTAAAAGCTTGGTGTAAATCGGGTCTAAGTTGTTCCCAATTTCCACTGGGTTATAGTAAACTGCAATGTATATGTACTGCACATGGGACTTACTTGTAGGCCTGAATTTTGCCTTCATTTTGAATGCTAATTAATGACACATTGACGTGGCCTGTACTTTGTGTAATTATCTTCTGTGACATTTATTCATGTGATGCATGTGTAGTGTCATTCAATCTAATGTGTTAGATTCAATGAGGCATCATGCACTACATTACGTACATGAATCACACATTACACGTGTGTATGATGAGTTTGAAATTAGGGTATATTGCATGCATGACTCATACTAATAACTGGATTCAAAAGTCAAAACCAGTGCTTGGTCCCACTACCCATCTGATACTGATAGGCAAGACTTGCCCGCTTTCTCGGGGCAAGTAAAATTTCATGTTGGGCAAGAAAAAAACTCAAAATTTTTAAATTGACAAGCCCTATGAAGTTCAAGCTGTAATTTTGTTGAACTCCAGCCCTAACCAATTTAATAAAAGGTGTTTGTTTTTACTGTAGACTTTGACATGTTGCCATGTTTGTATTGGCAGTGAACTTATGAGGAAGGAACTCTGCATTACTACATGTACATGACCACGGTGATGTACCGGTGTAACTCTTTGTACTTGAACTTGATGAACCATCAATTTGAAGGGGAAATGGCGTACAGTTTTTACTTGGAGATGTCATGAGCAGTACTACACGTATGTAGAATGTTTTGGGTTTGAGCATATGGAGTAGGCTTGTTTAGACTCTGCAGTAGGCCCCTACAGGTAAAACCTCTAAATTCCTCTAAACAGTAAGAGGAAGAAATTTATAGAAATAAAGAATGTGGGATTTTTTTTTTTTAAACATACTACTATAAATCTAAATTGATGATAATTCATTTTTATCCAAAAGTTGTAGCCTGCCCTCTTTTGCTTGGGGGTGGGGGGGGGGGGCGAGCATGTGTTTAATTTGTTTAAGTATTTGACAGAAATTTGTTCCATGGAGCATCGGAAGCTGTACTTCATTAGTGGGTAGTGTAGAAGGTTGGGCAGGAAAAAAAAAATGGTTTTGGAGCTACATGTATTTTTCCTGTTTTAGTGCATTCTAGATTTGAAACCAGGGGAAAAAAATCACGGGGGCTCGGGCTATTTCGCCCCCAAAATGGTCAAAAGAGCCCCCGTAAATTACCATAGGGTTCAATACAAAAGAATATCTGGAAAGCACTGAAACAAGAAAAGTAGCCCCCGAAAAGAAAATTGCATTTTTTTCCCCGTTTGAAACCTACATGTAGCTACATGTATGGCAATTAATGGAGCTCTTTGGCAAATTTCACAAATGCTCTTTTAGGGTGGATATCATAGTGACAAGACGTGGGATCAGAGGAGCGCAGAAAGTTGTTTCAAAGTTGAATTTAGAAACGGAGGCTCTCAGAAGAAGGGGTTCTGCTAAAACATGAGGGTGTTGACAGGGTTCATGCACAGTACGAATTGACTCTGCACAGGAAACTAAAGTTATTTGAAGTGTTATTTTGTATTTAGAGCCCCCTTTCCGACATGTATACCGAACATTTGATTTGGAATTTAATTTCATTTTCAGCTAAACAGGAAATGCTATTTGTGTGTCTTGTTAGAAGGGGAGCAAGTATCATACATTGTATGTTTGTTTAGCTTTTGTGAGTCATTTCATCGCCTCCACTGCCTTATGGCTATATTAATACCATTCATTTGTTGTACCATAGACTAGAACATCTAGGCCCCACTGGCATGGCAGCTGCTATAAGAGATAGAGAATAGATAGGCCTACATGGGTGTACAAAGTGCAGTGAACATTCAACATTCAACATACTCTACTGGTACTAACAATTATACTGTACAGTGTATGCACAGTAAAGTACAGATGTACAATGTACAACGTACACGTACGTGTAGGAAAGTTTGTAATGACTTAGTGTAGCATATGCATATCAAGTTAATTTGATTAATTTAGGTAATATGGACTGTGGAATACTTGTATAACATATAACATACATGTACTGTGAATGTAATTTTGAAAATAAATTCAAATGCATACTGTACATGCACATGAATTAAATTTTGAGTAAAGTTGGGCAAGTGTAAATTTTACTTATTTCAAAGTTGCAACAGTGTGCTGTTCTACGTGTGAGAAGAAATATCTTAAAATTTCATTTTCTCAAGTGACAAAATACAGCATCTTCTTCAACTCTTTTCCATACATTTTGGGCCTACATGTATCTTCAGACTATTAAACACATTTGTACATAAGTTTTACTGATTTTTTTGTGTATAACAAATGGAGGCTTGCCCACAATTCATGTCACTCACAAGGTCTGAAGACTGAACGTCAGGAAGTGTGTTAGAATCTGTAGTATAAAAATTCATATCTTAATTTGCTCAACTTTTCTCTAACTTTTACTGCAATGGGTTTCTCTGATTTTTCTGCTCAAAACTATTCAAGGCATCCTGCTATCCGCCTGGAATTGCCCCTTATAATTGAAACAAATTCTGCAAAGAGCAACTGGACTGACTATACATGTAAGTCATTTGGATGACAGGATGGAGATACTGCCTGTTTGTAATCAGCATTTCAGGGTTAGCGGTAGTGTCGATTTCTAGTCGACTCCCAGAGGGAAGATGGACCGACCAGGAGATATGAATAAGTGGATAATTGACCTTTCAACGAACTGATGAATTAATAAACGTGTGGTAAATAAAAAGGATTTCAATTTACTTGGATTGTACTAATACATAATGTAGATCTACATGTACATGTAGATGTACACTGTACTGTACGGTGTAGTGATGCTCATGGCATCCTACATGTAAGTCGAGTTTCGTTTTCATTTTTACTTTATTTTAGACCAAGTCTGAATATGTCGTATTATTTGATCAAAACTGAATGGATATCATTTGTTTTTCCAAAACCAGGGCGGTTTGGTAAACTTTGGTTGTCATTCAGCAAAATGTTGAAAATCAATTCAGGTACAAGTACGTGTGTACACTGCGTTGGTAACCGTTCGTCAATTCAGAAAGGGTAGGGTAGTCATGCGTTAACTAGTTCCTCCTATAAATTGAATGCTTACTTCCTCGACCGCAGTGCTTGCTTGTACACACATTGATGCATCCGCACAAAAGTTTCAAGTACTAGTAGGCCATGTACTGTAGCAGTTTCAAAAAGAATAAACCGCAGGTATTTTCATGCTGACTGCGTGTGCACCTGTCTTTTCGTGGTTGCCAATTTGTTACACCTTTTATTATTTAAAGGGAGCATGCAGCATTAAAAAAAAAAATCTTACCAATTTAATGCTTTGGTTGTTGGGATAAAACTAACACCAAAAAGGATATGTGGGACAACTGTGAATATTGTGACACTACAGTCTAGGAATCTAAAAACTTGAAACAAGACATTTCGTGTCAAGCGTCGCGAATGAAGCATTTCTGGAACGCACGGCTACGGAATGTGTACTTCGGCCACGTACGACCACGAGTAGAGAGCGTGATTGGTGCTTCTTGCCGATGGTTTGTTCGGTCTGAATTATTGTGGACAATAGTAGATCAGCAAGATTGTTTTAACAATTTGTCTGAGAATTGTTCAGTGATAACATCCCTAGTCATTTGTGTACGTTGATCTCTTGTCATTCATGTGACCCTGACTTCTAAGCACACCTACACGTGCAGTATGTACACTGTGTCAACACGTATGGTACTACAAATTTTAAGAGAAAAGTGGGTCAGAGCAGACAATTGAATACAAACTCAAACAAATGAATCCACACCACTCTAGTTCCATCCAGATTACATTCTACAGGCCAGATGGGGAGAGATACCCGCATTCTTCTCTCACAGTTGTAGTGTACGTCATAAATTGCAATCACCCACAAGTACAGTACGTAGTGGAGATCATTTCAAGTGTGTGTACATTGTGATAAAATAGTTGACAGTGGGTGCATTTCAAAGTCCACTGTGATTAACAGACTGAAAGCTACATGTACAAGCTCATACCATGCATTCCCAGGATGTTAATTGCTTAGAGTAGGTCATTAAACTGGACTTAAATTCTTCTGAAGTGGTATTGGGCTGTGTATTGTCATCCTGTCATTCAGATATGAAACTTTCACGATTTAGTTACTGTTCATATAATTTGTTAATGTTTACATCTCCAGCTTCATGAATACTCATGATTTCATTAAATTGAGCTTCATTCGCCAATGTTGACTCTCAGGTCGCCCTTCTGTAAACTGCTAAATTAAAGTTAAGGAATGAAAGTAATATTTTCAGTACAGTCAAACTGTTCAGTGGTAGTGTAGTACAGTAGCAGTAGTACTAGTAAACCAGATTTTAAATCCGGTTTTGTCCCCAATTACGGAGATGGCCAGATTCACCTTGATATCACAGAAATTGCCCTTACACCCTTCCTCCATTCGCCATTTATAATTGGTGCAGCCTTCTCCTTCAACCAAACCTTCCTACTCTCCTCCACCACTTGCTTCTTCCATGTCCTCTTTCAGTCTTTGGTCGCCCCCTTCCCCTCAGACCATAGGGCCATGCTCACACCATCCACTGAAAACTCAAAACTCCCTGTACTGGTCAAAACTTGATCAACATCCCCTCCTCAACACACACCAAGGTACACATTCATCTTTGCCATCTGATCCACCGCTTCTTCCAAAAACAAACATCTACACAACGCATGAGGTGGACTGGTTGGGAACTTCCCCATTCACAATTGCACAATACGGTTTTGGTAAAAAAAAATTTTAAAAATGGTTTGTTTGATTGACTTGGGGGGATAGGAGAATGAACATTGAGACAGGCTTATACATTATCAACAGATTGTAAAGGAAAATCCTATAGGCCATATGTTTTATAGTGTCACATGTATTTGATTTAAAATCACAACCAAGCATATTGGAAAGGTCAAGTAGACATTAATAGGAATTACATTAATTTGCTCACCCTTTTGAACCTTTTCTCTTTGAAACCAAATATTTGACTAAATTCTTCATAGTTCATCATCAATCACAAATTTCATTTTTATTTTCTCTATTATTGATGGAATCATGGATTGGCAGTTGTGCAAGTGCTTGTACAGTTCACTAGTATCTAATTCACCATTTTACTACAAAACCTTGGTACATGTAGGCCTACATGTACATTACCAGGGCTCCACACTGACTTTTTTCGTTACTTGCCCTTTGGGCAAGTAAAATTACTGCTTTCAGATTTTTACTTGCCCGAAAGAAAAGTTTTCTTGCCCAAATATAAAAAATAATAGGGAACATTAAAAATCAACATTTCTCTAATTTTAACCACTAAGGCTTTTCTTTGGCATTGAAAGTTTATTATTTTAATTTTGGGGGTTGCAAAAGGTGTGATTTTATGAATTTAAAGAGTCATGAAATTCTACAATTCTGCACAAGTCATCATCAATGACATATGATAGGATAGGAATACTGTATGTAATGCGTAGACACATGACACACAGTTGATGTTTCAATCTGAAGCTTCCAAACCAAACACAGAAAATGAAGTACAATAAAGAAAATGATGACATTTTGTAGTTAAATTGAACACAATAATTTACAGAAATTTTGTTCACTTGTGGTAGGAATTTGTTCCCATTTGATAATAAAAAATTTTACTTGCCCAATCGGGCAAGTAAATTTTAAGATTTTGATTTTTTACTTGCCCAACATGAAATTTTACTTGCCCCGGGCAAGTGCTAGTGTCGAGCCCTGACATTATACTACTGTACATTACATGCCAGTTCTAGAAGTGCCTTTCCCAAAAAATCATATGCAAACTGTTAATGCCTAATTTAGCTCCATCCAATGTGTCTTGTAGAGTTTATAATGTTTCAAGAGTTTGCTCAGACTAGCGTTCCAATTCCACGCTTACAGCAGTCATAAGGCTGTCTGTATTGCAACCACTCCTGCTGTGAAATTTGACAAAATACAACAAATCTCTGACAAAACTGGAATGGACAGAATAAATCCCGGATCCTTTTAGTTTCATAACATTTGTCAGACTGCATTGGGCATTGTGTCTCTTGAAGCATGTTGTGCTGCGGCGTGGTACGTGTGGCATTTCTATGTTGTAATAACATTGTACAGTTGGATTTTACTTCCCTTATGAGCCCTTTGATCTTTGTTGACATCTGGGCTCGTACTTGGATAGCTATTTTTATAGCTCTTACATTGTCAAGGAAAAATATAAGCCTCCGAGTTGTACAGTGTATGTGTGCATGTAGGTTTGCTATACACTGTACATTTTTGACTTGCCCCCCTTTGCAATAATGTTAGGGACATTAATAAACTGTATGAACACATGATTATTTTTTTGGAACTTTGATATATGTATTGGCTGTAAATGGCAAGATATAATACATAAAATTTGAGAATTACATTATGCTGTAAAGTACATGTACATGTATGTAGGCTACATGTATCTAGTATGAATATCACCTGAATAACAAAATGTCAACTGCATCGTTTATTCACAAATTACAACAGTATAGTGTAAAATATGTGTAGGCCTACATGCACTAGCCGTATTTCGGGGGGGGGGGCATGGGGCAGAGTACCCCCTCCCCCAACAGAAAGAAGGG
>JZLH01S0018731.1:4066-30368 GCA_001188425.1 Eucidaris tribuloides | reverse complement strand
GGTCAAATGAAGTCAAATGACTAACTTGAATGGTAGATGCTACATGTATAGTGACCTCAATGTTAAATTGGGGTCAAGGTCACATAAGTAGGTCAAAGGTCAAATGTTAAGAAACTAGGGTGTGGCTTGTTTTTATAACAACGGATGTTAGAATTTAATTTAACTTGGCAAAATCAGCTACCGTATATGGCTATATTGGTGCCTATAGATATCAGGTTCCAAGGGCCAAAACTATATGTAACTTATGTTTTTTCTATGGGCACCATAGAGAGTTTGCGAGACCTCAGGTGAGCGTCGTGCCCCCCGGGGCTCTTGTATAGTATAGCATCCAAAGTGTTAATAAGGTGTTAAAGGGAGAAGGCGCCAGCAAATAACAGGCATAAGTTAAAAAAATATTTGAGTTCTTGCCAACCAATCAGATTGCACGTGCACTGCAGGGAGCTGACCATGCGTGACCAATGCATGCCACGCGACGTGTGTTGGCCACACCGTGGTAATGTATGCGCTGTTTGAATTGATAAGCTCCTCCCCCTATATAGCTGTTTCTGCAAGTTTTGTCTTAGGGTAAAACTTACAAAGACATAAAATAAACACAAATTAACTAATTTATAGGGCCTTGATGAAGGTGAGTATCACACAGTACCCCTTATTTAGGCTGTTTTTGTCACCATGTACCATAATTCTCACAATACTCACAATGTAATTTTTATTCGTAACTTATGCCTGTTAGTTGCTGGCGCCTTCTCCCTTTAAGGTTATCTGAATTATACCTCAGCAAAAAGATCAGACTCTGATCTTTTAGCTGAGGACAACTCCCCCTATATGGACAACTCCCCCTGAGGCAACTCCCCCTATGGCCAACTCCCCCTGAGGCAACTCCCTGTATGGCTAACTCCCCCTATGGACAACTCCCCCTGAGGACAACTCCCTCTGAGGACAACTCCCCCTGAGGGCAACTCCCCATATGGACAACTCCCCCTGAGGACAACACCCGTCAAGGACAATTTTCGAAGGAAGACACTTCCCCCAAAGGACAACTTAACAGCAGGACCAGTTTAAAAAATCTGATTTGTCCTCGTGGGGAGTAGTCTTCCAAGGGAGGTGTCTTCTGGTCTGTTGTCTTTTGGGTGAATTGTCGTCCAGGGTAGTGGTCCGGGGAGGGGGAGGGGGTGGTTCTCCAAGGGAGTCGTTCTCACGTGGAACTGTCCTCCGGGGGAGACGTACTCTTGGGGAGTTGTTAGGTGGAAATTGTCCTTTGCTGGGAGTTTCCTCATACAATCTTAGTTCAATTTTGTGAGATTGCGAATAAATCTAGTTTAAGTTTTATTGTGAGTCACTCCGTGTAATTTGAATGTTCCAGATCGTTACATGGCCCGGAACCGATCCCAGCTCCACCTGGCGGCCTTCTCAGGCCAGCTTATGGTCCTGCACAGCCTGATACGAGAGGGCGCCAATGTCAACAAACGGACCAACGAGGGCTACACCCCGCTGCATGACGCCTGCTGGAAGGCCCACCCGTACTGCGCCAGCCACCTCATCAAGGCTGGAGCGGAGGTGAGCACCAGGACCTACAGCTAAATACTTTTTTACCACCAAATTTTTCCAACTCATTTTGGATTGTTGTTTTTTTCTTTCTCCTATGGGCACAAGACTTGAAATAAGCAGCCGCAGACCAGGGGTAATTTTTTTTGAAAAATTGCCCCTGGTTCCCGGGGTTTTAACATGAACCAGGGGCAATTCAAAAAAATAATAAAAAACAAAGAATATAATGGTGAATAGTTGAATGTTGGATACCTAGTCTTTATCATATTAAGTCTTAATTGTTACAACGTGACTGTCATCATGGCCTCCATCATCTAAGTCTGCATGTACTTCCTCTTCCTCCTCCACATTGCTGACACTCTCACTTCCATCAATCAGTTATGAAAGATCATACATCATCATTTTTTTGCTTACCTGAAAATATCGGGTCTATAATCTGCTCATGAAATTCCCCATGAAATATCTTTCTCTGCACATAGGCTTACCTCCCAAAATAAAGTCAAAATTATCAGGTTTTCCAAATAAAATTGACAAAGCCAGATGTCAAAACATCGGCTAGGGATGATTCACGCAGTGATTTAACTGAAACAAATTTTAAGAATCGATCGCCATTTCGGTCAGGGATGTAGTCGAGGCCGGCCGTTCTGAGTCTAGCCTTTTGACAAGGCATTGTGGGTGTGGGTTGTCCCTCACGCCATTAAGCCTCTGAGCAGTAGTGTTATCCTGCACGCCTAAAAAGAGACTAATTATATTGCCTACACTCCTGGCGCACCGAAAGATTGGCTGTTCACCCACAACGCCTTTTCTATTTTGCACTCACGAACCAAACTAATTATATATGCAGGACAGGTCTTGGAGCCTCATATGGACCGGTCATGAATATTCATTACATAATCGGTTTGTTGCCCAATCCACGTTACGGACCGGTTTCAAATCGTATAGTACGTGAATATACCGTAGGGGCCTGT
Source organism: Eucidaris tribuloides (assembly GCA_001188425.1). Taxonomy (NCBI): domain Eukaryota; kingdom Metazoa; phylum Echinodermata; class Echinoidea; order Cidaroida; family Cidaridae; genus Eucidaris; species Eucidaris tribuloides. The sequence goes on along the minus strand of JZLH01S0018731.1, from coordinate 27,858 downwards.
TTGAAAAGCAAGCTATTTTCCGTAACACTAGAAGGAATTTGACTAAACTAGCTATTTTAGTCATTGCAGAATACCTCGTAATTGCATAATGTAACGAATCTAAAGTCGGAAAATAGATAGTCAACGTTGATAACACAGTTTCAAAAATCTATTCACCTACTGTAAACATGAACGCATCCATCACACGCATCCAGTGCATAGCGCATACTGCGTGCAGTGCGGAGATATCTCTACGTGTGTACTATTACACATTCTCTTCCGCTGTGAATTGTGAAAGCTGATTGGCAGCCACCGTTTGGTGGCAAATTTTGGCTGCGAAACAAAGGTTAAAATAAGAAATTCGATGCAGGATAGCAAAGGCAGAGAGGCTTCGCTTCTCGCCTGCTTTGTCACTGGGGTTAGCGCGGTTAGTCTCGTTCAAGGCGCTGGTGGGGTATTGCGCTGACGGGGGAAATCATTAAGCCCCGAGGCCTTGATCAAAGGCTATTCCGAGTCACGAGGCCACTGGAAAAATATTTTCCCATAGACTTTGTTTGTACACGTGACTCGGTCCGAGGCCAAGGCCAAGGCCGGCAAAACCTGGCCTCGACTACATCCCTGATTTCGGTAACTGCTGACGTAGATGACGACCAGCTGACGTCATGCATAATTGTAAGCTGAAGTTAGCCTTCATACATGTCACTGAAGTTGAACACTGTTTTGCTTCCATGTTTTGCTTACCTGAATATATCGGGTCTATAATCTGCTCGTCATATTTTCGTGAAATATTTTTTTCTGCACATTATCCCCCCAAATAAAGTCAAAATTATCAGGTTTTCCACCCAAAATTGACAAAGCCAGATACAAAAATACGATGACGAAACATTGGCCACTGATTGACTCATGCATCGTGAACAGAAAAGAGCCTGTAGTCCCGCCTATAGATAATACTGTATGCACAATGGACTAGCTAGCTCTGGAGCCAGTCAATAGCGCTACCTACGGCTGACTGTCCTCTATTACTGCTCGCGCTGCGTGAGTCAAATTATTAGCCGATGTTTCGTCATCATATTTTTATATCTGGCTTTGTCAATTTTGGTTGGAAAACCTGATAATTTTGACTTTATTTTGGGAGATAATTTGCAGAAAAAAATATTTCACGAAAATATCATGACAAGCAGGTTATAGACCCAATATTTTCAGGTAAGCAAAACTGTGTTCAGTGACATGTACGCAGGGCTCGACACTAGCACTTGCCCGATTGGGCAAGTAAATTTTGATCATGAAATGAGCAAAATATGTCCATAAACAACAAAAATATGTCCAAAATTTGGTGTTTGTCTATTTCAACATTATTTCGTTCATTGTTTTTAATTTTGTGACTCAACTTCATAAATCACACCTATATTGCAACCCCCAGAATTGAAATAATAATGTCCAATGCTATAAAAAGCCTTATTGTTTAAATTTAGTGAGAAATCAGTTTTAATGTTTTTGTCTATTGTTTATCGGGCAAGTAAATCTTTCATTCGGGCAAGTAAAAATCTGAAAGTGATAATTTCACTTGCCCGACGGGCAAGCAGGCAAAAAAGTTAGTGTGGAGCCCTGATGTACGAATGATGTATCGTAACTGATTGTGCTAACCATGACTTTCTTGGCATGATTAAGATATATTTGTTACCCAAACTTCAAAAAAAAAATTCTTTTATAACATTTTATTTCTTATGTGTAACATTGTGCTTTATCGGAATTCCAGTTTGAGAAAATCTGTTCCGGAATCCGATAACGCCGTTCGGAATTCGGATTTCGTTCCGATCTGACTCAGCCTTAGCTGGTCGTAAGTTGAAAGTTACTTTCTTTTCTTTTCAGATATTTTAAATTATGATGCGTAGGCCTATATGGCTTCACTGCTCACTCACGGTGGGCGCAATTACCAGGAAAATATTTGCGCCTAGCCATCTAGATTTTGATGATTTTGTGGCTTTACGGGCGCAATTGATGGCTTTACGAGCACGAATTTGCGCCCCGCGCCCGCTTATTTCAAGGCTTGTATGGGCATCTTGATTTTCTAAGTTTCGCCTGACGAAATAAACCTCTTCTGAAATTTCATTAAAAGAGGATGAAAATCAAATAATGCACAGATTAAAAAAGAAAGATAACAAGACTTTCTGTTTGGTACCTCAAGGTATCATCTATGTCATCAAATTGTGGGTCCTCAAAATTTGCCTGTGTGTCAGTATTTTGCGTGCCATTAGCAATAGATTTCCAAATTTAAATAATTTCATGCACACAAGTAATGATGTTTTGGCTATAATGTGAAGAGTACTGTAGTTTACAGTCTGCAATATTAGCTCATTAACTGTACAGTATAACTAATCTGATTACGGCTCATTCTCCCAATGAACATAAAGCAAATATAAATACTGAAGATAATTGTTATCAGCTCTTTGTTCCCTCAACTTGTTTGATAAAGTCGAGGCCAAGCTTACATCTAAACAAGGTCTGATAGTTTTGATAGTTTTGTGGTCTTGAGTAGTGTTGACTTACGATTAAACAAGTGTGGAGGTAACCAGATATATCAGAATATAAGCCTAGGTTAACTAATTTAATTAAACTGCAAACCCATTAACCCAGGCAGTGACTGCTCCATACCAAAACACTACACCAAATTCAACCTATGGGACTAGGAGGCTTATTGGGAGCTGCAGATTTACAGCAAGTTGCTTTGAATAGAAGCAGAAAATTCGGAGGAACAGATCACTGAAAGTTCAAGACAAATCAGACAAATGAGAATAAAGATGTGAAAGTTTGAAAATTCCAAGATCGTTACAAAATTGCCAAGGCTGTGACATTCACCGTGAACACCCTTCCTTTTGTTTTGTTCGCAAAATATCACTAAAATGCATTTCGTTGAATGTTTATGCCTGGCTACATTTATATTGTACTTACATACGTGTGGTGTACAGAGATGAAGAAACTATTTCTTAAAAAAAAATTAAAATAAAATTTGATAACATTTTGTTTACAAAACAAATGGAGGTTGGGGGGGGGGGGCACTCGACTTACAAAGTGATACCTAAGTGCCGCACCGAAAATTCAAAAAAGTCAGGGTTCTGGAACGAGGCTTGAAGCGAAAATGGGGGTCTGCTGGAACTGGAGCTAAGGCTTCAAGAAAGAAAACCTCAAAAATGCTATTGCTCTGGAACTGCAGCCCGCGAAGTAAACGGCACGCCATGCTGAAATGGCATGCTCTGGCTCAGAAGCGGAAACGGCAAATTTCGGGGTCTCTGGAAATGGAAAAATCAAAATTTTCTGTGACTTATCCTGGAAAATTGATATCTTCTGGACGGAAAATTTGGGCTGAAATGGGGTCCTCAAACCGCCGCACATACGTATCACACAGGAACATTTAGGGTTGTATTGTTATAGAATGGCATTATTGGCCGTCTCTGGAACTGAAAAAATAAAAATGTTCTGTGGCTTTTGAAATATTTGATTAAGCAGCTGGAACTGAATTTAGGGCTAAAGAAAGATGGGGGTCTCAGTTCTCAAACCGTGGCAGTCATATGTATGACACGATTATACTAATCCCCCCCCTTCACCTCCCCCCCCCAGGTATTATGGCAAAATTCCGCCCACTGCAATAAAATATAATACATTGAACATTGAAAAATAAAATGATATAGATAAATGATTGCAATATCAGAAACTTTGAGGATATAGTGACACAAGGTGTCCTGATAGGTTGATACGTTTGCAACTACATAATGTACATTGATCACTTTGCATTGCACTTTCTTAAAGGTCTTGCAATACCAATGTAGGGATATTGGCAGTCAGTATGCATACTTGACTATTGTGTTCAGAGGGGATTTAGCAGTCAGTATGCATACTTGACTATTGTGTTCAGAGGGGATTTAGCAACTCCAGGGAGGTTGTGAATGATCTGCATGGCAGCCTGAATAACAAGAGATTGGTCAGAATGGTCTTCAGACATCATAACATCAAATCGTCTAGTCTGGCTTTCAGACGCAAGAACTTATCCTATTTCCTAGAGAAATTAGGCCTACTACCATCAGTTATTAACTGTCTTGAACTAAGACTAGTTTTCTGCAGTAGATTTCTTACATCTTACTAGGCAGAGTGAAGGTAGAAAAAGTTGGAGAGGGAGTGTACTAGTACTCTAGGGATGGAAAAAGTCACATGGTCTGGAACGGAGACTACAAATCATTCTGAATCGGACCATTATTCCTGTCTACACATTCCAACCCCTTACACAACAATGCAATGTGACATAGCTATCTAAAAAATATGGCAAGTGTTGTTGTTTGTTGTTTTTTGGCCATACGGCAAAAAAAGTCATGATCCACTGACCTAGCTGTTAGGGCTAACAAGTTAGAAAAAAAAAATGTTTTTGGTCAAGCTCTGGTCAGTCATAGGTGATGGTGATTCTATCCTAAACAACTTTGATTGCATCCGAAGGAAATAGTAGTAGAAGAAAAATAGAGAAAAGGTAATGTTACAAGGATGAAAAGGTTGGATCACTGACCCAAACTCGACCAGTACTCTCCTGTGTATTTCATCGCCAAAAAGGGCATTGGGATGCAATTGTTTTGCTTCTTGAACTGTTCTGAATCACAACAATGTGGAGCAAAGGTTAGAAATGTTAAGCAGATTATTGGATCGTATGAAATCTGATCATTCTATTCTTGTGAGGCATTTCCTCATTAGAATAAGAATCATCTTAGATAAAAGGTTTATTTTGGGATGTCCAAAGGTATGAAATAACAACGTAGTCGGGAAGGTAAAGGGGTAGTTGCTTGCACTCCAATCTCCAAAATGTTATAGTTGTAGTCAAGAGTTTTGATGTTGGAACATTAGTATTGACAATTCTAGTACATATTCCCGATCTCGTGTTTGTGTGTGAGGTAGAGCCATACTTGAACAAATATGTAAATCGTGACAGATTCTACCTCGTAGGAAATAGATTTTATCTTGTGCTTTTATCAGAAATGTATGTTTAAAATATAACTGTCCGACATGCCTTTCTGTTTATTCTAGCTTCCCGCATCTGTGATGAAATTAATATCCTCACAATAGGCAGATACACAATCATGTAATACTGTTTACAAATGACTAAGGGTAACGTTGTCTTGCCTGATAGCATTACGCATAATAGCTGCTGCCCTGGCCTTGGACTGTGTGGGTGTATGTTAGTGGTTTAGAGTTATAAATGATTGATACATAGTTTTTGTTATGACGCTAAAGCAACCATAACAAAGGCTTCACCTCGAAGAATCATGTACCCTTTTGCACCACCTGGTATATGAATTCTGATATTTGAATTCAGGACAGATACGTGTAATTAAACTGAAATTTCTTTTTTTTTGTTTTTGTTTTAATTGGCATTTGGCAGATCTGTTTAGCACGAAATACACTTTAAAAACCAGATGATCTTGGCAATGAATGACTGAAATATATAAAAGAAATAAAGAATGTAGACATTGAACATGTTGCCTAATTAAATGCTAAATAAATGAATAAATTAATACACCAATAAATAAATGAATTAGTTAGTGAAGTAAATTAGCACTTTAGCACTTGCCTGGTGCCCGGGGCAAGAAAATTTTTCTTCTGGGCAAGTAAAAATTAATGGAAATCAATGTTACTTGCCCAGATGGGCAAGTCAAAATTTTCAACTTCAAAAGCAAGTGAGTATTAAAGACTTGTGTTTTTCAATTCAGTTTCAATTTTATGTCAGTTCCAATTGATATTTATGTTGCAACTCATATGTTACTTGAGGCATATTTTACTTCTCCCAATAATAATAATGTCATTGCCTTTTAAAGGTAATTAAATGACATGATTGTGGGTAGTCCTCATCTTGGGGTAAAATCTATTCTAGAATCAAGTAAACTATGCAAGGATTCTACTGTGAAAATTTGGTAGTCAAAGGTTGACTTGTTCTGAAGTAACTTCAATAAATGTGCCTTGTGACAGATAAATCTGTTGTGTAGAGTTCTGTGAGATCGTATTTTTATCTGGGCATGAGAAAATTAAACCCCTAGTATGTTCATGCTTGATTCTCCTTAAGTAAACAAATTACAGACAAATTCTTCCAGCTGGGAGATCTACTCTAGCTGGTGTATAGTTGGTATATATATCAACTCATTCGTGTCTTGAAGCGTTTTCAAGTGTTCCCAATCATGTCACGAACCTTTAAGCCACAACGGACTGCTACTAATCCTACCATTTGAATCTGGGTTTTGTTCTTGTGTGACTCGTATGTGTAAAAGCTCCGTAAAATCTCCTGTGTGAGTTGGTAAATTTGGGGTTTAGATTCTAAGCGGTTAATTTTCCTCATGTTCTCACATGTTCAGGTCAATGTGGATAGCTCGGATGGGAAGTCTCCTTTGGCCCTGGCCAGTAGCATTGGGAGCCGAGATTGCATCAAACTCCTGTTGGAATCGGGGGCAAAGGTCAACACGGAGGATCCCACCAATGTGTCCCCCCTCCACGCGGCTGCATTAGGAGGTAGGACTGGAGCCAGACGGTTGCAGCAGTCTGGTAGACGAATGGTCTAATAGACCGATTATCAAAAATGGTCCGGTAGATTGATTATCGAAAAATGGTCAATAGACCGATTAATAAAAGGGACCATGGACAATCTGTTTACTGGATCCTTTTCTGTAATCGGTCTATTGGACCCTCAAAGGCAAGGTTCACCCTGACGTCAAGTTTGGTTTTAATGAAGGCAGAAAAATGAGAGAAACATAATTAATGAAAGTTTGGCGAGAATCCACCAAAGAATAACAGAGTTATGCAGTTTCAAAGTTTCAATTTTGTGACATCATATGCGAGCAGCTCTCCATATGTCATGTAATATAAATTCCATAAATTGTCATTTTTGAATGATTCATGATAATTGATTTTTTTTTTCCCTTAGAAGCCTGTATGAAATAATGTTTCTGATAATATTATTGAATGCACAGGTAAAATCATTTCCAAATTTCTGAGGAAACGGCACCAAATGGAATTTATATCACATGACATATGGGGAGCTACTCACATGTGACATCACAAATTTAAAACTTTAAAATTCCATAACTCTGTCATTCTTTGATGGATTTGTGTCAGACCTTCATTAAAGACACTATATAACACTGTGGAAGACCCGTTTAAAAAATTGTTGAAGTTTGCTACCTGACATATCTGACAGTGTTTGAATGGACAAATAAACACCCTAGAACACAAAAGTTTGAATAGTTATGCTGTCACTAGTACAATATGTGCGGATACAAATTGGCACATTAATTTTCTATCGGGCGATAGGAAATTTTGCAACACAGCAGTCTATGGGGATAAGCTGGAATGGTCTCTCAATGATTTTTACTTTTTTAAAGCACTTAATGATCGTTTTAAACTGCAATTTTTACAGGGCTTCATTTTTAGACCATGTCAGAGACACTGGTAGCATGGGGAATCATGCAGCTCAGATTTTCTAAACTGAAAACAGTGTTATACGATGCCTTTCATATGTTTCTCTCATTGTTCTGCTTTTATTAAAACCAACTTGACGTCACGGTGAACCTTGCCTTTAAGTTAATCAGTCTATTGGATCCTTTTTGAGAATCGGTCAACCGGACCCTTTTCGATAATCACTCTATATTGGACCCTTACCGTGAATGGAAAAATCAATCTATCGGACCCTCAGTCGATAGGGTTTCCACTATTAGAGACCAATGGGTGATGATTTCTGTTCTGCAGGGTTGATAATTTTGTTTTTGATTTAAAGAAAGATTGGATTAATTCCATTTTAGAATTTTATATTTTTATTTTTTCATGTTTTGAATAATCAGCCCAAACATTGTCCTAATATTTGTGAAATTGGGTTGATTTTATGGAATTAATTTATCATTTAAAACACTCTAATATTTGATTTTTCAAATTTTTTAAATGAAAAATGGGGGAAAAACAAATTTGTGATTTTATTTCTTGATGATTCTCCACCATTTTTGTCACATGACCAATTTCATTTTATTTTTTTATTGAAATCGATTTTAAAAAAATATTGATTTAAATCGCAATTTAAATCAAAGATTCAAATCATGTGATTTAAAACCACCAAACTTGGTGTTATGTATGATTTTTTTTTGGAAATCCCTTCATTCTCTTTAGAGCTACATGTAGTACAGCATTAATCATAGATTTTATTTGAATTGATTAACATCATCATTGGTGTAATGATATTATGCTAAAAACAAGTTAATATGATTGAATTGTATATACAAGAATAATTATTATAAGTTATACATACATGTACATAGATTCACACAGGCTCACATACAGAGCCTGCTTCATAGTCCCCTCGCAAACTTTGTTTTGCAGGGGACATAGTAGCCTTGTCTGTAAATGTGTCCTACATTAAGAGTTGAAGAAACAAGGAACTCTCTACAGGAAATATTATGTGTACTCAGTTTGCGTGGTGATCTTATCTTTTCCTCTGCAGGTAGCACCGAGTGCCTGGATCTGCTGTTGGAGTCAGGGGCCACGGTGAACGTCACCAATCCGTATTATGGGTCACCACTCCAAAGCGCAGCGCTGTGGAGGCCTGAATGTACAGAGTGCCTCCACTCTCATCAAAGCAGGTTAGGCACGAAGCTTCAAAGATTGTGTTCGTGATTCGCACACCCCAAAATGAACTTAACCCGTTGCCTCCGAGATTCTGAAAATCTGATAGAGTTAACACAGGGCACATCCGGTTCCCGTAGCCAACGGGTCAACAACCAAATAAGCTAAAATCATGTATATGGTAATCATCACCTCCTACAAAATCCATGGGCTAAAAAGTCTGTTTTCATGAAAATAAACGCTGATAAAATTCAAACACAATGCATCGTGTAACGTCAGGACTTGTCGCTCACTGAATTTTAATTTTACACTACCGTTTAAACTAGTCTGACTGCCAGTTAGACCTGATTTGTGTATTATCTTGTGAAAACTGAATACCTGCTGATCAGAGCTTGCAAAGTCTGGTCAAAAGCTCATACCAGTGCAGTTGGTTAATTGTCAAGCATCTCTGCTACAGTTGGACTCTACCAAATTCAAAATTAATGGGTGAAAACTACATCCAGTGTCTGAAACGTAGACTAACATTACCACATACAACTAGTAGGGACAGTGATTTTCCGTGATAACGGAAAATGGACGGAATTTCCGGAAATCACAACTTGAAACGGAAACTGAGTTTTCAAACGGAAAATCATGGAAAACCTTTTTTCTCCAAATTTTTACTTTTTGAAAGGAAAAAACACGAAACTCAGAACAAAAATTAGAAAAACTTGACACAAAAACACAAAAACAGCAAGAAATATTTGTTTCAAGTTTTATGTAAACGGAATTGTCACTTTTCTTCATGTATACAAAGTCTATGGTAGAACGGAATTTCCATTTTTCAGACAAGTTGAAACAGAATTCCAGATTTTTGGAAATGGAAAAGGCCTTTTCTTGAAACCGAAAATCACTGTCCCTGAACTAGAGAAACGGCCCAGTTTCAAATGATTTATCATAGATATTTTAAAGAATTTAGGATGTATCTGAAATTTTGAACTCTGCATTTGTATGTGTCTTTCTTTAGTTGGATAATATCTGAGCAAAAATGGATTGGTTTGCAAATCATGAACACATTCTTCAAAATAAAGAAAATTTACTTTTAAGTTTGCATTATTGCAATGTACATGTATGGTTCTACGAAATTTGCTCTGGCAGTAAGTGATCAGATTATTTCAAACAGTAATCCTAATCTCAACCCTAACCCTACACAACTCCTATCCCTAACCCTAACCCCAAACAACCCTAACCCTAACCCTAACCCAACACAACCCCTAACCCAAACACAACCCAACAAATTTCTAACCCTAAGCCCTAACCCAACACAACCCCAAACCCTCACCTCACCTCACCAGGCTGAGTTCATATCCAACTGTTGGATGTAGCTCCTCTTCAATGACCTCCTTCCATAGACTTTTCTGCGTTCTGCAGCCAGTCTAGTCCAGGTGCTGCCTATGTATTGTGGTGAATGTCATCCCCCAACGACGTTTCTTCTGTCTCCTCTCGATCCTTTTATCCTGTCTCTTGGGTAATCATCATTCTGTGGATACTCTCTATATTATTCTGAAACCTATCACCTCATAACTTAAACTATGTAATGCAACTTGAGGTTTACCGGTGGTCTGGTGAAATGGTAATTTTAGTTTGACCTTGTTTGAGTCTCTCTCAAGTCAGTCGTGGCGCGATAACTTTTCTCTGCGAAGCTTGTGAACCTCACAGTGGTGTTTAATAGCTAACATTGTACTGTTGCAGTCTAGACTCGGATGTTATTTCATGGATATGGAAAACGTGAATTTGTTTTGGATTGTAATCGCTTGTCTAACCTACAGGATCCGATAACTTTTAATATACATGCTATTTCTCTTATCATCTCTGTTGCGTTACGTACGAGTGTGCTATGTTATCCACGCTTCACTCATATCTTTCTACTAATTACTCACACATTGCACTACATGCTGATATGGCATACCTACAATCGTGTTACATAAGTTATGGTCTAATAGTGTGATGTATTTCGAGTGGTTGTACTAATTCTTATCGCTCAGAGTGATCATATTACGTCAATTCGCGCGAATCCGCATTACCATCTCACCATGATATATTGGTAAGAGATATCTCAACTCTTCTGAAACATCCTACACATGTACAATTTTATCAACCATAGCCTAATGCTTACATGCTAGAATGTTATCATACACCACACAATCAGATAAGTCATAGTTACTCTGTATCTCCCTATAGGTAGTGACATCTTTCGAACTAAAAACTCCGAAACTCATGCGTCTGTGAGACTACTGTGCTTTATTATCATTCCATCAGTTATTTTTGCTCGTGTGGCTCTTCTCGACAGGTCTATGACATTATGCATTTAGTTCCATCTATTAACGTATTGCATCTAACTAGAATATATGAAGTCTATTTATTTTTATTTTTGACTCTTTTCGAGAGTGAGGTGACATACCAGCATGTCAACTCAGATTCTCTGACGACAATTCAGCCCAAAACTTCTAAGTGAAACCACCCCTCATCGGGGTCCTGATCACGTGAAGTTGTCATGTACTTATTGTTATTCCCGACGCCTTGTGTAGATTGAAGTCCGCCAATCTTTACTACTTTCCCTCTGTCCAGCGTTTATTTTAAGAAAAAAGAAGACTTGTTTATGATCCATAGTACCCATTTACTGATGGTCGAGAAGAGAGCTAACATTCATCAGCAAACACCTATAATATTGTCAACTGTTCTCCATCAATCGTTTATTCCATTTCTTGCATGAATTGGCATTTTTGAATGCTTCTTCCATCGCTGAGCTGTAAAGTATCTTTGGTGATAGCGTGGTCCCCTTTGTCGTACACGCATCTCATCAAGTTTTGACACACCTTGGAGAAGATCATTTTCTAGGTGAATTCTGGCTGTGGCAGTTTTTATATATCCTGCGATGATTAGACATATGACCTTTCATTTATTCCCGACTGAGCAAAGTGCTGTGAATAAAGTCATGAAGTGTTCTACAGAATGAATGCCTTTTCAATAGTCGATAAAGGCTACACAGAGATTTTATATTGTATTCCATCTGCCTTCTTAATTATTTGATTTAGTGATTGGGATGTCTCTTGGTTGAGTAGGGGGCCACTCTGAAACCCTGCATGCTCCCTTGCTAGTTTTCTTCGTCAGTAATGCCCTTGATCCTCCTTAACAAATTCTTGTGAAAATCTTGTAGCACATGAAGAAAGCAAGCTGATAGGTCTGTAATTCTTGATGTCTGCGTTTTCCCTCCCCCCCTTTTTAAACAGAAGTATGACTTTTGCCCATCTTTCAAATTGTTTGGTATTTGTTTTTTCTTCAGTATTTGATTGTAGGAGTGTTGCTATTGGGCAGAACCATTTATCCCACGATAGAGTTTTAACATCACTTGTGATGGCCATCTAGTTCCCGAGGCTTTATTATCCTTCACCTCATGATGGCTACTTCCCACCTCCCTGTATGTTATATCAGGTACCTCTGTCTCATCTGGTGATTTGTCTTTGGTCTTTGTTCCACATTTCTTGAGGCTATAGACAGTTCTTGATAAAAATCTGCACATATATCTAGTATTTTTTGCCTGTTCAAATTTGTAAGGGTGCGCATCTTTTTGAAATTCATCTGGTTGAATTCTTGTCTTCTTTCTGCTCAATTTTAGATCAATATGTCTTCCTCCTTTACAACAGATTTGCGATGATTGATTCAATAAGACTTCTTTTTGTTTTTCTACTCCTCTGTCTCCTCTTTACCTCACCGACTTAACCATTTCCGCATATTCTTCTGTTTTTGGAGTTGGGTTTTTACTTTCAACTCTCTGCAGCTTCTTTTCTTTTTCTGTCCAATGATTCAAATCTCCTGTCCTCGTCTGAAAACTCCTTCCTTAGTTTTGGTCCTGTGGGGGCTATTTCATGGCTGCTCTACTTCTAATACTAGTGTCCTGAAATAAGCCTGCATCTTTCATCAATTGTCTCCTTCCTCTATAGTCCGCCAGACAATCAAAAACGGATTTGTAAGTTTCTAAAAGCTGGAAGTACATGTATTTTTTTCCGACTCATTTAAGTACATTTATTTTGTTCCTCTTTTCTCCGTCCAAGAAATTTCAGTCTGGCTAGTTTCCTGTTAAGATGTACTCTTAGCCCTGAACGCATTCTGTGAATCACTCTCCGATAGTCTACCCTTTGGTGATAACTTCACAGTTCTGCATGATCCCCCTCTTGACTACCAAGGATATAGTTCAATTTGATTTCTTATTTGACCGTTTGGGCTCTTCCCCATGTACAATACCGCCTCTGGTTTTTTTTTGAAGAAGGTGTGTTAGCAATGAATGCAATCTATGTTGAGTAGGCAAATTCTAGTAACATATCTCCTCTTCATCAATTTCTATTCCGCATATCCATCATTTTCCAATCTAATGCTTCTTCTCCTAAGCTGACATATTTCCAAAATTTTGCATTGAAATCACCCATAGAACAATTGTGTTACTTTGATGGAACATCTCCTGATAGGCCCTACTAACAGTCTTCGTAAGAATGATTCACTATCCTCATCATCAGTCCCGTAAGTGGAGCGTAAACTGAATATACTCATGTACGTACTTCTGACAGTTGCAGAATGAGTGGCAATATCACTCTGTTCCGAATAGCTTTTTTATATTGCTTCACATAAATCTTTCAGATGGGGGTGATATAAGAAACCCGATGCCTTTTGCATCCCTTGTCTTCTTCTGTTTTCCATGGTTGTATAACCACCACGCACTATTGCTACATCTTTCAACTCCTGGGCCTTCGCCTCTTTTGTTTCTGGCTAGACAATAACATCCCATTTGAAGTCTCCTAAGTTCATCGAAGCAGTGATTCTAGCATTTCATCTGATCTTAGTGTTCTAGTATTGTATGTACATATGTTCAAGTAAGTTTGTCCAGATATTTCACCCCAAACCCTAACCCTAACCAAACACAACTCCTTCACATAACCCTAACCCAACACAACCTCTTTACGTAATCCTAACACAACACAAGCTCTAACCCTAACCCAACACAACCCCTAACCCTAACCCTATGGGGGTTATGGGGATAATTCACATTTACATCATCATCTTTAAAGCACATGAATGGATTTAGACCAAACTTAGGGGGCATTGGCACACATGGCACCCAGGGGCAGTACTCCAAGTGCCAAAACTAGATTCTATTCCAACATCTTCTCTAGATCCAGACATATGACCGCCAACAGCCCAAACTATATATATATATGTAAAACATTGTAAGGTGCAGAAGTAGTACAGCGAAGTTATGTTGCATATTGATGCCCTCCTATGTGAAAAGGTTCTTCATGCCTGTTCGCAGGGCATTCCCATTGGGTCCCAGAGAGGGGTAACATATATGGCATAAAAGATGTTCAGAATCATCTGTATGACAAGGGGATGCAAAGTTTACCAAATTGTTCTCTGGTCCCATAGGTGCCTAGATATTGGGCTCTGAGGGTTTAAATAACATATTGATGATAAAGTTTCTACAGGCACCACAGAGACCTGTTGCGTGAAACCTCAGGTGAGTCGTTGGGTCCCCTCTCCCGCCCCCCCCCCCGCTCTTAAACAAATGCAGGAGTCTCCCCTGCCTGATATTGAGAGAGTTGGCAGGTCTGCAAAGCAAATTTTCATGTGGACGAAACTGAAATTGATTTGATGTGCTTGAATCGATGACTTTCTCTGAACCAGGTGCGGACGTTTGTGCGGTACGGAGAAGGGACCTCCAGACGCCCCTTCACGTGGCTGCAGCCGTGGGTAGCGAGCAGCTGGTGGATCTCCTGGTGTCGCAGGGGGCCGATGTTCATGCCAGGGACAAACAAAGCAGCAAACCCATCGACCTGGCCGAGAACGGCTCAGTGGTTCACAGCAAGCTCCAGCAATATATGGGTATTTAACTCTTTAATTGCTGAAAATCTCTATGTTGGAAGTTCAAAATAACCTATATTCACTGAATGCAAATTAGTGTGTAGGGAAACCTCCTTTAGTAATACCTTGTCTTCAATAGGTGGACTTAAAAATGTTTATCATTGATTAAAAAACGAAAAACAAACTGGTATTTGTTTCATTCAGAGTTTGTGAAAAGTACATGTCAAAATACTTCCAGTACCATTGTAATAACAAAATTCCATATTAACTTCCTATGTTTGTTCCAAGTGTGGTGTCAAAAGGTTTAGAGACAAAATATTGCAGTGTGAAATTCATAGGAAATTGAGCAAAAAAAAACCAACAACAATACAAAAGAAAAAAAAAGAGAAAGACAATGCAATGTCCGATCTAGTAGTGCAAATAGTTTTAAAATGATTGCATAACACATTTAACTCTTAGTGCACCTTCTAGATTAGCATAATATGCTGTGATATAATTATCATACTCTTTGCACATCATCAGAATTGTAGACTGTGGAATCGGAATAAGCTGTCATTTTATTCATTAAAGTGATAGGCTAACATAATGGAGATTCAATTTAAAAAATTGTCAAACTTTGATATCTGAGCTACATAGTAATGTTCATATGTTCAAATGGACAAATAAACACCCTAGAATACAAAAGTTTGGAAAGTTATGCTGCCAATGGCAAGGTATGCATGAATAAACAATTTCTACTGCGGTGGATGATGAAATAGCCTAGATCTGCACACAGTAAGTCTAAGGGAGGAAATGGGCAGGTGAATCCTGTCAATTTGAATGCTTGTAGATTTTTACTTTTTTAAAGCACTAAGTCATCATTTTGAAATACAATTTTTTCAGGGCTTCATTTTTAGACCTTATCAAAGACATCTTGAGCGTGGAGGATTGTGTAGCTCCTATATTTTAACTGTGGTAAATGTTAGCCAGTGGCTTTAAAATTTCGCTAAATGTTTCAATGATTTCTTTTATTATTGACAGTCCACCCCGAAAGCCTGCTGGGCCTGTGTCGCCATCGGATCCGATCGAGTCTGGGGCGTTGCGCTCCCAAGACCCACGTCAGACAACTCAACCTACCGCAGCCACTACAGCAATATGTCAACTACGAGGAGAAATCATCATAGGTCAACTTGTTCTATCACATCGAACCCATGTGGCTTGCGTAAGCAATACCAAAACAAACATTTGTTGGTACTAGTTCGGCAGCGCAACGGTATCACATCTGTAAGAACGGTAGTACATTGTCTGAACATCAGTGACAAAATTGTCAACAGCAGGCAATGATGAATTTTTTTTAACATGCTTAAAAAATTTCTGCCAATGCTGGTGCAAACAATGGGACTGTAACGGTAATACAACAGCAGCACTCCGGTATGGATTTGTTAATGTCGGTAGATCTGTAGTCCCTCGTAATGGATCAGCGCCTCTCCGGTATCCTCAATGTGTACCGTATACTGATACTGTTGTGATACCGTACTCCTGCCAATGTCTGAATGATGTACTAATGTTCTTGCCGATGTGATACCATTGCGCCACTGAACTAGTACCGATCCCAGAAAATCTTACAAATATGTGCATCAGTATTGCTTCAGTGAGCCAAATCATCTGAGTGACAGAGCTTAGTGCTTTCTTGACAGAGGTCGGCCGATGTTCTCGCTGTTGCTGATTTCATGCTCCGGTATTGCTTCAGCGAGCCACATTGGTTAGGTGTGACAGCGCCTTAAGCCATGAAGAATATATCGGCGGTAAACAGAAGGGTGCTGTTGCTGTACAAAGTATATGGGCAATTCTACGAAAAATGTTACCCGCGCTCAAAATCATGAAATCTGGAAAAATCAAAGAAATATATGTGCTACAGTGATAGATTTAGTATCACACAATAGAACTCATCTAACTCTTTAATTTGAGTGGTATTTAAATACATTTGAAGTATTTTAGACATAATTTTCTTCGAAAACTCATTTTCTTGCAAAATTTTCTTTTCTTTTTTGAAAAACACACAACCTTCGAATCTCGTTATTTCACATTCAACAGTCCTTCAGAATTAATGCATAGTATAAGAAAGGACCAAAAAGGACTAATATTAGCATTACATTCATCAAATGCTTTTAAGTACAAATATAAGGGCATAAAAAAAGTGGTCTGAGGTGTAATGTCCGTAACGTTAAAAATGTAATGACCGTAACGCAACATTTATGGTCCTGTATGGGATATACTGAATCTATTGTACCTAATTGTCATTCTACAACTTAAACAGGTCCTCAGTACCTATTTTAGAAGAAAATTGGCTTCACATCATGCTTAAGCTCACAAAATTTTTGACAAATGCATTGGTAGGTGAAAAGTCATGTCCAAAAAATGTAATGTCCGTAACGGCAAGCATTATGTGTGATAACTACCAAACGATAAATAGAATTGAAACTAATTCAAATTTAAACTGTTAACACTTCAGGGTGACCTGTTTGAGATTATTACAAATAGGTTCAGAATGATAGTGATGATTTCTAGAAATAAGCCCCCAAAGTTGCAGAAAAATGTCTGAATGTAATGTTTGTAACGTTGGAATTGCCCATATAGCAATAGCGGCCTTCTGGTACTCTACTGACGATATATGGGAATATATGGGCCACAGCGCAAGAAAAGGGTCCTGATGGTATGAAATTTAATGCCGAAAATAAAATATTAGGTTTCACCACAATGTGGTAATTCCAAATCTATCACCGTTGTATCTGAGTCCAACCCAAAACACTACTTTCCACAAGGTTTGTTCAGGACATCGATTGGAATGCGCCGTTAAAGCCAACAATAAAAACAACAACAATCAGGTGCCTTGGACTGAGACCGAGGCCGGGGCCAGGGCCAGGGCCACCAACCTTTGGCCTTGAACCCGGTCTCGGATACAACAGTGAAATCTATAGTGTGTGAATGTGCCGACAGTTTTCAGATATTCCGTTCCTATCGAATATTTGGATCAGGGTGTTTAGGAATGTGTGCAACTCAGCTGTATGTATAGGTGAATGAAATCAGCCAAATCCACTTTGATAAGTTAGTACTCACAGCTGTGAAATGTTTAGCTGTTGATGACTTGGCCCAATACAGTGTAATATCGATGCATGGGCAGATATCTTAACCAATATTGCCTTATTAACAGACATTTCCTCAATTTTCTTTGTCAATTTTGATGATGTGACATTCCAGGTTTTTTCTGGTAGATATAGCATTTTAGCACCCACATATTTGGAATGCTGTCGGGTTGTAATCTTGCCGCTGTGCTTGTGCTTGAATATTTTTATGTAAACTCGCTCTTCCAAAGGTGTCTATCACTAGGAAATGAATGTATGTATGTTTGGTGATGTGGTACATTCTATTTCTATATAACCCATGTGGCCAGATAATAATTAGGGGTGGTATTCTGAAAATTGTTTTTTTTTTCTTGTAACTTTTTAATAGTACTAAAATCTCTTCCAACTGTAATGTGATAAACTGCGGGATGATTTTATCGAACAATTGGCAAGGAATCCATAGAGATGACTACGCCTATGACACACCCTCGTACCCTTGATTTAACCAATAAGGACAATTTCTATGGACTGTTAACCAATCATGTCACATTTCACAACGGACTCACAAAAACTGTAAATGAGTGAATCCTGGGCATCAAAAGTTCATCAACATACGACACATTACACCTGAAATACAATATGCACTGTGTATGTGCAGTTTTATGCAAAGTTATTCGTCGCCGCAATGATATGTATGCTCATCTCACTTACAAGCTTCTTACAAATTTAGCTGATTGGTTGGAATTAAAAAGCAATAGAGAACATAAACTGTGACTAATTTGCATAATGTATACTAGTAAGATACAATTTACAATGGGACTGTGATCAAAGATAAAGGAAATGGCAAATTTGTTGCATGCTAGCGTGCTTACGGTCCCGAGAGCAGCTATACGAGGTGTTAAAAGTTCTTGTAACTTTTCTTCTAAGTTTATTTTTGGAATACCAAGATTGTTTTAAATTGCATATGAAAAAGTTTTCTTCAGCAAGAAAATGTAGAAGAGTTTTTGCTTTAGAAGAATTTTCACCAGAGTGTTGTAACCAATTTCTTTGTAAAACAATTTTCAGAATACCACCCCTGGACCAATACCAGGGAATTAGGCATGCTTCTAACTGGTTCCCAAATTGTCTTTCAGAGCAATGTACTTTTCTGAGTATCTCAGAGACACGTTAGTCAAATCAATGGGTTATATAAACCAGTTCTGAGGATTGTAATATGTTTTGTGTGATGGGTGTGGTGCAATGCATCGAAAAATGTTTGCCTTATCGTGTAAATTCATCGTACGTGGGAGTTGTTTTGGTGTCAGTCCTTAGACATGCATAAATTGAATTTGTGAAAAGATGTCACTTAAACAACATGCTTAATATTGAAATTTCTGCTTTTCATGGTACTGTGATTTTTAAAGCCTCTTTGGGCCAAATCAGAGTTTGGCTTGAACACTGAATTGAGAATGTAGCAAATGTGATGTGGCAAATGAGATTGAGTCCCTTTTTAAGTGCAGACTTTATTTTTATTGTGTGTGTTTGTATAATTATATACAAACACAGTAGATAAAGTATATGGAACTGTCCATGTAATGTATATTAACAAATAAATACTGCTCATATTGAGTATGCACAACACGACGATATATACATGTACAAAGTGTAGGATGAAAAATATATAGTTACAATATAGGATGAAAAGATATGTAGTTACAATTTCCATATCAATGGTACAATCATGAGGCTATGTGTATATAATGTATTATGTAACTACCTATATTTCCAACAATTAGAATAGAACTTACAATTGTTACCACCAGTAGCTTTGTCATATTTTTATTACATCTACTTTCATTATTTTTATTAGTGACCATATAGACAACTTTGCGCTACAGCAGTTGTTCTTGTATACATCTGGATAGGTGACTTATTCACTAATACCATTTTCATACCTAGAGCCGAAGTATAGTAACTTGTCGGGACAATGTTTGCACTGATTGCTTACAAAAATCAATAAAAATTGACTTCAATCATAAAAATCTGAATTAAATCCAATATGAATTTTTTTAATGAAAATTAAACTCGCCAATCCTGCTTTGCTGTACAGTGCTTTCTTGTTATAAAGAACACTGATATGACAAAATTTCATTATAAAGAAGTAAAATCTCTGGTCCCATATCTTGAATTTCCTTTGTATTCTATTGTTTTTGCAACCCTGATATAAAGAAATTTCATTATAAAGAAACAATTTCGTGGGTCCCAAGGACTTCTTTGTAACGAGAGTGCTCTGTAGTAGCTATATGCAGAACAATGCATACTCTACCACTGTACAAGGAGGGGCTCCTGAAATTTGTTTGTGTTTGCATTTGTGTGTCACAATCATTAGTTTGTCAGTTTTGGCAATATTTCCATGTGTGTTTTAATTGCCACAACTCAAACTGAGCGTGAAATCCATTATAATTGCCACTTCTGCATTTATTTCTCATATTCAGATTCGATTTTATTGTCCATCAGGAAATTTGTCATGCTGAATCGCACAAAATCATTCCTACCAGTACGATGCAATAAAGAAACGTTTGTGTGTGTTTCAAGGCCATGTTTTATACAAAGGTATAATTATGTCCTGTTGTGCTTTTATACATAAATCGTCGCTGAATTCACGAAGTGGCACGCGCGACCGAAGATGCGCAAAATCACTTTTCGAGTAAAACGCGATTAAAGATTTTATCAGTCTTTCAACTGCTCATTACGATTTGTTATGAAGTTAAACTGTATGATTCAAGCACAGATAGAAAGCCAAGACTCTACTCTTGCCTTACATGTCGAATTGTCCTTAAACTAAGTTCAAATTTTAACACAGTAAAGCTTCAAACGCAGGTGTCGTTTTGTAGAAAAAGTTGCTTCAGCGTAGGAAGAATCCACGAAGTGGCACTTCGTGTAGAAAACAAGTACGATTTTGCGTGCACGAACCGGCACAAGCGCTCGTGTCGCGCTGTGGTGTCGTGCGCGCAAGAGAAACATATTCACGAACCGGCACAAGGGCGCGCGCGCCGTTGAGTTTCATGTACAGAAATGAATGGCGCGTTACAGCGCGCGCGTGCTGGTGCCGGTTCGTGGATTTTTTTACTGTAGATTTTCAAGCTCGTGTCTGTTTGGCACTTTAATTATCTTTTTAATTAGAGAGAATTGGGTTCTAAAATTTTGTGAAATGAAAGACCATGACCAGAGAATTACAAAACTGGAAATAACTCAAATTTGACTTTGGACACAATTTTGGAGGTTTGTGCCACTTCGTGAATTCAGCGACGAAATGTTCCAAAAACTGGTTACCTTGTTCCATATCTATATAAACTAGCGTCCGTAGCTGTTGTGGTACTTACGGCGTGAGTAATTAGACAATTTTCACATGCAGCTCTATTTTTATATTCAAGTGATAACTAGTGCAATGCCATTTCAATACATCATTCTTGATTCAAAGAAATATATTTGCTGTGTGATTAGATTTTTACATACATTTTCAGTGATAAAATAGGCAAAATACAGTAATACCACAAATGTCAAATGTGCAAAAATTTATATTTCAATGTCAAATGGAATTGTACAACTCAGACTGTAACTTATTAGATACTAAACAATGAAATGAATGATGATGTAAATTATTTAAGAAGTGTTTTTTTTTAACTTCGTGAAGTTTTAATCCATGAGAGTATATATTTATTTACTCTTTGAATGCAGGGTATATGTTTGGTATACAGGGTATGTAGCATTTACACATAACTAGCAATTCTTCTTCATGCATGTGTTGTAACAAATGTCTGACATTTGCTCCAGTGACAATTGCCCCGATGATTATTTCATGCACTAACCCTGACCTCAACCCTAACCCTAACCCTAATCATAACCCAAACACTAACCCTAACCCTATTCTGAACTGGAAACCCAAAGGCAATCCTAAACCTAACTCTTTGTCTGCCGACATATTGTCACCAGAGCAACTGTTGCCAGAGTAAATGTCGGATCATCGTTGTTACACCACAATAAAAATGCAGGACTAAATCGCCATAAATATCTGATCATAGACAAAATTAGATACATGTAAGTGGCTTCTAAAGGATATCAATAATTGCAGAAATGTTATGATGACAAACGCACTCGTACAAATGTTTTCAGAGCCATTGATCATGTTTGATGTAGAATTATGAAAATTTTAACGTTTCTATCACCAGTAGAACTTTCAAAAATAGTTCATGTCTTAGCCTGTACATGTAGGTAATGTATTATAAGTACATTCAGATAGTTGTTTACATGCTCGCACTATTTAGCGATTAATCCCAACTTTAGAACTTTGCATTTAAGCTTTACAGGCTGATGAATGGTTGTGTATTTATCCAATTAATAAGTGTAAATATTTCATATTAAGTAATGTACCCAGTATTGCCTTATTAAATAGATTCATAAATATGTCTCAATGCACAAACTGGCATAAATCATTACCAACGCACAAAGCATTATCCATTAGGTACTTTTGTATGTAATGTAAGTGTATAAATTGTATATAATGTACTATTTGCAATATATGTAATGTATGCAATATAATGTAACACAGGCATGGTAAAGCGTCCGCCTCTCAACCGGGAGATTGCGAGTTCCAGCTCACAGTCGGGTCATACCAAACACCATTATAAAAATGGTACCTACAGCCTCGAATATCTAGATGATATAGGGAGTTAAACACATGGGGCTACCGAAGGACTAACCCCCACTGCAGTCAAGTTGTCTTGTGCAGCCGTGTTGCCTAGAGTTACTGAAACGGAGATAGGCACCACCCGATGTTCCCACTATAGGAGCGGGACAGGTTTAACTTATACATAATGTAGTGTATGCAATGCAATATGAAAGTGTAGTTAGAGAAGATTCAGTATAGTTTAATATCCATTTAATTATTATTATACTCTGCCTTTCTCTGGTTACTATCTCTGGGATGCATATTTTGACTCTCAAAACTAATGAAATACGCAATCTTTTGAAACTCATTCTTTATTCTTTTATACATATAAAATGCAATATATAAATAAATATTCATTTTGATAAGCAAACTTCTTGCTTTTGTACTGTCTTTTGTGATGTTAGTTTTCAGTATTCATCATTTGACCATATTTTTAAAACATATGCAAGCTCACCCCATTACCAGCTCCACAAATCATTAATTACTCTTCCATTGTTCTGGAAACGGATGACTGAATGTTACCCATTACAACAAAATCAGTTAAAGACGCGAGGAGGTTGAAAAATAAGTCTGCATCAGAAAACCTTGATGGATGGATTAATAATGGACAACATAATTCCATTCAGTCTTATGAATGTTGTTATAAGTCATCCAGTCGCATTATATAACTAATCTACTCTCAAGTTAGTCCAGTTTGATTTATTCATAATAATACTCTTAGTTTTATAATTCCATTCAGTTTAAAAACTACAGAATATTAAAATCAGTAAGGAATACACATAGTGGGAGGCTAAGTACCAGGCCTCACCCAGGTGGAGCTGGTAGTTATGAAGGGTGGTACTAAACTCAAAAACTCAAATGATTTATCATGAATGTTAAATGTGCATTTAAATATGTCAAAAAAAAATTGCACAATATGTATGTATGTATTATTATTTATGTAATTACTGTAGTGTATGGACCAAGCACATCAGGAGCTCTTGCAGCGCATTAGAATATATGGGCAATTCCAGCGTTACGGACATTACATTTCAGAGAATTTTTGCAACTTCAAAAGGTCATTAGGATAACACAACCTTTTTATTATGAACTCATAAAATGGAATCACACACATATGGCCCTAATTTATATACAGTGAAAGTTTCCATCCATTTCATCACTTCGTGTGGTAGTTACTGGACAAAATGTGTGCCGTTACGGACATTACATTTTTTGGACACAGCTTTTTGCACGCCTGTATGTTCAGCCTTTAAAAGCTAAAAACTGCAAAGTTGCTGAAGTTTGGGATTAATAATGCTAAATAGTGCGAGCATTAAATCATTAATTCTGATATGTAGTTATCATAATGACCGTACATGTACAGGCTAGACATGAAACTATATTTTGAAAGTCGGGCTATTGAGGTGTTGAAAATGTCAACATTTATCATAAATTCTGACCATTCAAAACATGATCAAATTGGCTCTGAAAACAATTTCGTGTGA